>SCLG01002043.1:0-11905 GCA_004367875.1 Oikopleura albicans
TATGTTTCCGCTTTTTCGAGAAATTTTTTCCAGTTTAGACGCCTACGCACGGCGCTGTTATATTTCCACCCGACATATTTTTGGCCCTAATATTTTGTTCATTAAAAATTATTTGCTTATTTTTCTTTTCAGTGGTAAAACTTAATAGCTTTTGTTTAAATTATCCTTCGAATCCCATTTTTCGATATACAATAAGTGAGGTATCGAGTTGACAGTTTCTGACCGAAAAATTGAAAGTTTTACCGAAAGTGTGAACGAAAATGTCAACTCGTTACCTCACCGACTGTATCATAATTTAGAATACAAATGTGTCTGTTTTTGGCCCAGCGTGATTAGGGGTTAACGATAAACATGACCAATAGAAAAAAACACTAACTTATGAAGGTTTCATAGCCACCGATAAATGATAAGAAAATTTATTCTTTTTTGCATTTTATCTCTAATTTCTCTGTTTGGCAGTTCATTCGCGCATTTTGCGCTGGAAAATCTGAAATATTCTAGAACGGCCCCGTAGGAGCCGTTATGTTTCCGCACATACAAATTTCCGACAAATCGCCTACGCATTGCGCCGTTATGTTCCCGACGGTGCCGTTATGTTTCCGGTTTTTGGAACAATTTGGTGGAAACATAAGGGCGCAGGTGGTGTAATAAACCTACGCGTCAGAGTCACGTGTCCTAACTTGAGCGAATAGACGAGAAAAAACACAACTTTAAAAACCCTTACATATCTCGAAAGTATTGCGAAATATGTGTTTTTTTTTCTACGAAATGAAAGAGTAATTTATTGCTTTTTTAGATTTGTGTTTGTATGCTCCTGATCATCACGATCATTTTTTCTTCTTGAAAATCTCACGGAATGCCGGCTTCAAAGTACTACTTTATGTGAAAATGCTTCAAAAAATACGTAGGCGGACTTTTTTTTTGCAAAAATGATGAAAGATAACCGTAAATGAAAGATAACGGAAAATAGGTAGTTTGAAAATTTTTGCTAAAATGACGAAAAATAAATGAAAATAGGCTCAAAAATGAAAGATAACCAAGGGAAAGATAACTGTATAACTGGTGTATAAAAAAACTACTTGCGACAGGAACTTCGACCTCATCCAGAACCCTAACCAACATCTCTATTAGTGTTTAGTGTTGTGAGAATCATTTGTTACTTGCGTATGCGCACTGTTACTTGCGACAGGGCCTTTGGCCTCATCCTGAACCCTAACCAAGAGTTTTTTATAAATATTTAGAGTGGTGAGAATCATTTGCTACTGGCGTATGCGCACTGTTACTTGCGACAGGATTTGGACTTAAAATGGTTAACTTCTATTTATTAAAACTATTTATTTTTNGCAGCTTTTCCGACCGCAAAATTACCTTTTTCGCTTAGAAATGAGTTTATTACCGTTTTGACAGTACAGTACACGATATAGAACGGTACAAGTATACGTTCTCTAAAAAATGAATTACACCACCTGCGCCATTATGTTTCCACCAAATTGTTCAAAAAACCGGACACATAACGGCACCGTCGGGAACATAACGGCGCAATGCGTAGGCNATTTATCGGAAATTTGTATGTGCGGAAACATAACGGCTCCTACAGGGCCGTTCGAGAATGTTTCAAATTTCTAAACGCAAAAATGCGCGAATGAACTGCCAAAAAGAGAAATAAAATATAAAATGCCCAAAAAATACATTTTCTTATAATTTTCTGAACAATTTTTTAATGAAGAAGTATTAAGGTCAATAATATTTCCGGCGGAAACATAACAGCGCAGTGCGTGGGCGGATTAACTGGAAAAAAGTTCTCTAAAAAGCGGAAACATAATGGCACCGACGGGGCTGAGCGGAAACATAACGGCGCAGGTGGTGTATATTTTTCGTTATTTTTGAAAGGGCTACTTATTCATCGGACACGTGCTAAATTCGAGAACCCGACATGAGTTAAAATTCATAACTTACTTGTATAAATATGGTGGTTCTCAAAATCAAAGAACAACTTTTTTTTCGACCTCCCCAAATCAAAAAACTGATTTTGCAGATCGATGGAGCTCGAAAAACTAATCATAACTGCAAAAAAAAAAATTTGAAAAAGTACTCAAAAAAGTACTTTTTTCAATTTTGACCTAATTTATTTACACAGGCTGTGCCGTTAACAAACCATACATTAATCGACCAACTTATCGTTGACCTGCCAAAAGTTTTTCAACGATAAAATTATTCAACGACTACGGATTGAGCCGTTAACCAGACAATTTGCTGTTAATCGGCCACTTTTTGGAAAATTTTAAGGCCGGTTAACAGCGCATCCTGTGTATTTTATGCTTTCCAATTTGTTCAGACATTTGAAAAATCTTTAATAATTTTAAGTTTAGCGTTAAAAATTAAAAGCCGTTTCCAAAATGTTGTATTCTAAAATAATAACCACCTAAGTCTTCCGATTCATCCGGTTCATACTTAGCCGCCAGACCGGTCAGCCACGCATTTGCACTGGAAATGAAGAAAACATGTCGCAAATTACAAACGATAAACCATATGTTCATACTAACAAACGACATGCTGGTAATTGTCGTCTTTATTGGGGTGGTTATGTCCGGCTTATCCATTTCTCCGGTCATTTCATCTTCCTCTTCTTCGTCGTTATCTATCTGTTCCGCCATACAGCCTATCCATTGGTGGACGCCAAGCTTGTAAAATCTTTCTTTCAGGATTGAAAAATTTAATCAATGTTTGACTAGCCAGTTGATTTAGTCTTATCTGGGCATAGCCAATGAGTCATTGGCAATGACTCATTGGTAGGGTACCCGCGGTTAAAATTGGGGGGCCTTCAGATCACTTTGAAAGTTTGTGCATCGTATTAAGCATCGTCCATTAAGCAAAAATGGCATTACGAAAAAGCCCTAACTTCAACTCCTAGGGCGCAACATGGTCAAAAATGATTGTTTTTTTTTCAAATCTCAATCCAGAATGAACAAAGCGTATAATTTGAATTTTTTTTTTTAGTTCTTCCTTGTATGGATTTTAGCCCAAACCGCGGACATCCTAGTCTAAGCGTCTAAAATCTTTCAAGATTTTTTCTTGTTTACGGCCCGAAACGCGCCACTTGTGGGCGCCATCATAAATCATGATTTTTTCGCTGATTAGTGAGCAGTGTGATTAATTTAATTTGTCAAAACAATTGAATTTCAATTTTGTAATCTATCCTTGGAACCGGCCACGGAATATGGTCTTTCGGCATGAGGAAAAAAGTCCGACACCAGGGCAGAACTGTAAGTGCAGCCAGCGATAGAAATAATTCCTGGTAACTAGCTCCCATTTCATACAAAACTTTCATCAACATAAATGTACTTAAAATGGTTTTAAAATATATAAAGTAAAAGTATATAAAATTTTATTTTGACCTTCGAAAAATTCTAGAGCCCTCTACAGACATTTTATGAACTTCATTTTTACACTTTTTCTTCACACAATAATTAAATACACAATAATTAAATACACTATGCTCAGCGAAAAAAGATCTTAGCTGTCCAGGACCGGGTCCTATTAGGTATAGGAGGCACCGTATGAATCGGTCTGTTGTTATTTTTGGCGAACGTGTAATCGGCCGAACTTTTTCGGCGGATTAACCTTTTGACCAATTTGACTTTCTTATCAAATAACTTTCGCTCACTTCAACTTCTGACCAATTACACTTTAAACCAAACATACTTTAATCACATTCCACCATTTTTTTTTTCGGCCGATTACCCTTTTTGCACTTTTCCTAACCTTTATGCAATAACCCTCACCTTTCGCCCTCTGTACACGTTATACCAAAAACACTTTCGCTAAGAGCTTTTTATACCAATTTTACTTTCTCCTATATTTCTTTATTCCAGAAACACTTTCGCCTGTCGGCGGATTACCCTTTTTTCACATTCAACTTTGTCCTGTGTGAATTTATACCAATAACTTATTGGCAATAAGCCTTTCGCCAAAAATAACAACAGACCGATTCATACGGTGCCGTATAGGAATAAAAAAAACTGATAAACTATCAACAAAAAGATGACGACATATTTCACTTAAAAAGGATAACTGCTTGAAAGATAACTGCGCAGGGTGTGTAAAAATGTTGTAATCTGGCATTTTGTCCATGAAAACACATACATATGCCACATACGGTTTGTGGAAAGACCTCATTGGGTGAAGGACTGTATCTGAGTCCAAAGAAATTTCTTATATTAAAAACAGTTTTAAATCAATAAAAATATATTTTTATTTTAACCTAGAATTAAGGAAAAACGCATTCCACATCGATTAAACATCTCTCACTAAAAAACGATAAATAAATTATTAAGAGATCGATGGTACTCGACTTCACAGTGGTCGGCGCGCTATCGACGCCGGCTTTCATCACTATTCGATCACTATAATTTCATCACTATAGCACTTAACTTGAAGAACAAACACGAAAAAACGTATTTTAAACCGCTTGTCATGAGNCCGTTTTTTTTGCATATTTTTACCTTATTCTGATTTCACACTGAGCAGTTATCGGACGCCCGATAAAGGTTTTTTGTCGCGAAAACCGCCGATAACTGCGCATCCGGTGTATTTAACCAAGCCCACCAACAGGTCATCTTACCAAAGTTATCTTACCGCTTGTTTATAAAGGTAATGTAACCTGTCAGGTGGTGTACCTGACTATTTTATTCATACTAGGTGAACTCGAAAAAATTGCTCAAGACTGGGCACAGTCTTTGCTTCATGCCTCAAGTGGCCGAACTAATAATATCCAACCGAACAATTCGGCGAAAGCTTTGAAGTTAGGCGAATCTATAGTCTGTAAATTTATTCCAAATACCGAAACGCCACCAGATCGTAAGTTTCATAACATAACCTACTACGTTAACCAGGAAATTTAGCCAATAAAATTGTTTACGGATGGTTTGATGGGAAGAAACATTACAATTTTCAAAAAGCCGCTTTCTCCGAATTGGCGGGCAACTTTACCCAGGTATTTTTTTTTTGAAAAGGTTTCGCGACCATTTTTTCACCTAATAATAGTGATCGCGAAACCTCACCCAAAACGTCATTTTGCGACCACACATTTGGTAGCGAATCGTTGTTCAAAATTGGGTTTTATACAAGGTTTCGCGACCATTTTTTTCCACTTAATAATAGTGATCGCGAAACCTCACCCAAAACGTCATTTCGCGACCATTTGGTCGGGAAACCAAATTTTGAACAACAATTCGCGACAAAGCAATGTGGTCACGAAACCACCCAAAACACAACTTCGTTCGCGACCAAAAATGGTACCCCACGCCGAATATCCGCTTGCGAGTTAAAAAGATTTTTTAACCACCTATTTCAGTTGGTGTGGAAGTCAACAAGGGAAATCGGCGTCGGAATTGCGTGGAATGCTTCCGGAAAATCCGTTGTAGTCTGCAACTATTACCCACCCGGAAATATTACTGGTAGTTTTGTTAATAATGTTAAATTTAACGATTTTTAACAGATCACTGCGCAGGGCGTTTACTTAAAAAGAGCTTGATGGGGTAACTTATAACGTCAAAAATATAAACTTCGATAGCAGTCTAAAATTTTATAGAATTATTATTTTATTAAAAGTATTTCAACAAAAGTGTTAAAAAATAACAGTATTAAAACAATGAAGTGATAAATGAATAAAGTACAGTCAGGGGTCTAGAGATGTGCTCTTTTTACGAAAATTTGTAAACACCTTTAGATGTGCAGCTTTTTAAAATCTATTTTTTCCAAATGTACCTCTAGATAAGCACTATCACTCTCTAGATGTGCATGTCTCTCTAGATGTGCATGTCTCTCTAGATGTGCATGTCTCTCTAGATGTGCATGTCTCTCTAGATGTGCATGTTTCTCTAGATGCGCATGTCTCTCTAGATGTGCAGGTCTCTCTAGACGGGCATGTCTCTTTAGATTGGCATGTCTCTCTAGATGTGCATGTGTACTAGATGTGCATATCTCAGTAATGGGCACGTTTCTCGGAAATCAAAAATGCACATCCGGAGACACCTGACTGTAACTCCGATTAAACTCATATTCAACGGTTGTCACACTTTGCCCATTGTATATATAATTTAGAAACTCGCTTTCCAAAAATGTTTTCCATAAATAAATTTGATTAAACTTTTATGATATGGTGCAAATTATCAAACCTGTCAAATTGCGAAAAAAAAAAAATTGCACAGTGGGTCATAATTAAGAAGACGGCAAATTAGAAAACATCAAATTTGATTTTTTCCGAGCTGTCTCATCACATTACTGCGAATTAGAAAAAAATTCTCTCAGACGAAATAAATATTAATTAACATTTCATTAAAATGAATGAACAAAATGAAACTTCTCACCAAGAGTCAATTGCGCTAAAGCCACTAGAGCATCTCATTAAACGAGTTTCGATTTTCTTATTTTTTCCTTTCTTTCGCATCCAGGAACATGTTCCGCCTTTTCGAATACACTTACATCTAATTTCTGCAATATGCAACGCGGGCTCTTTGATCTCGCCGCCATTCTTGCAACTTAAATTATTTTATTTTTTTTTCTGCCAACAAATAAATTTTGATGATACGATTTTACGGGCACTTTCAGAGAAAACGTTTTTCTGAGAAATTTTTTTTTTCAAGATAAAGGTTTTCCATGAAAAAAATTTTTGAGAAGCTTTTTCTTCGGAAAAATTTTTCTCCGAAAAATGTTTTCTCCGAAATATGTTTTCTCCGAAAAATATTGTCTCGGAAAAACAAACATTAAACAGCTGCACACAGCTCCGTGTTAAATTTTTTCTTAGAAATTTTTAGTTTTCTCCGAAAAACACATTTTCTGAAAACTATTTTCTCCGAAAACTGTTTTATTGCATTTCCCCCGAAAAAAAATTTCTGTGAACTTTCTTCACAAATCTTCTTCTTGCAGTTTCTGTGACGTTTTGTGAATTTTCTCCGAAAGAGCGCGGTGTCAATTTACGAGACGGTATCAACTGTCCATTTATAACTAGATTATTTTTTGCGTGTAAAAAAGCGTGTAAGTGTCCGCTTATTATTTACTTTGTCGACAAGAGCTAGCGAGGAAAAGGGTCCAAAGTGGCATATAATTCGTAGGGGTCCATTAGTCCACATTTGGACGACCATGGGTTATTTCTGTATCCTGCTAAAGTTCTCGCGCGAGAACCGTAGGTTTATGCAGCCAATCAGGGGCCGCGATTCAAATTAGCGTCCAATAAGCGCGCCAAATTGAAGGTAAGTTTAACGGCGCAAAATTTCAGCAAGATATAGAAATAATCCATAATGGATTTGTAAACGCCTTTGTGACCGTTTTAATTTGGATTTTCTTACGATAATTAGTTCCGTTTCATGTTTTATAATTTTTTCTCATAAAATTTCACCTGACCCGTGATTTTCTATTAAGCCCGGTTTACTATCATTTACGGTCCGTTTATGACGTTTAGTTCAAATTCGGACTAATGGACCCCTGGGAGTTAAGTTCACGAAATGAAATCGTTTATAACTACCTGAGTGAGCAGGCTTTTTCATTTGTACTCCAATCAATAAAACAAAAATGCTCAATTTCAACGTCGGTGAAAACTGGCTCATAATCTTCACATGTTTTGCATTCGCCTAATTCATTCGACCAGACAAGAGGCGACCAGAGATGTTTTTTAGATTTTTTACAATTTGTATGAGTTGTACCGGTTGGTAGATACCCAGGCTTACAATTAACGGTACAGGTTGCGCCGTCACAGAAAATACCGTTTGCGCCGGCTGGGACCTCCAGAAGTGGACACTCTTTGTGATCGTAGTAAGCTCCAAATATTGATTTTCCCCAATTGTTTTTAGGTTTACTCGCTTTAACACTAAAAATAAATTTCACAAGAAAAAGTTGTACTCAAATATTAATGTTACTTTATGCGTCATAATTTACGACGCATACCATATGTCGCATAAGTGATGGCGCATAAGTGATGACGCATAAGTGATGACGCGTAAGTGATGACGCGTAAGTGATGACGCATAAGTGATGACGCATAAGTTATTGCGCATAAGTGATGACGCATAATTTATGACGCATAACTTATTATGCATAACGAATGAATCATAAGCTACATATTATGACGCCTAAGCTATGAAGCCTAAGCTATGTCGCATAAATGTATTTATTATGAGCCTTTTAGGTTCACGCTGGCCCCATTGTGCATCAAATAAGACCCTTAAATTAAGGGCTTTAATCCAATTTTTTTTTCGCGGAAAACGCATCTAGCAGAAATACTTCTTTAGAGCATATTCCTGCCATTTGTGGTTTTTCGAAGAAATTTTTTTCGCGAAAAACTTTTTCTGCGAGATGCCGCGGCCGGTGCCCAAATAGGCTCGGTAGGACGACCGAAATAATTTCAAGCGTTTCAGATACACCAGGTGCGCCGTTATGTTTCACCCTGTTATGTTACAATTTTTCCCGTTCGTCCCGTTATGTTACAATTTTTTAGAAAAAAAATTTTCTGGCGTTTTTGCCTACGCACTACGCCGTTATGTTACAATTTGTACAAAAAAAAACGCGTATTTCGCAATACTTTTAAGTTACGTAATCACTATTTTCCGTTATGTTACAAAAAAACACGTATTGCGCAATATTTTCCCCGTTCGTCCCGTTATGTTACAATTTTTAATTTTTTTGGCGTTTTCCAACGAAATCGCGTACGCAGTACGCCGTTATGTTACATTTTTCCGTTTTGTTACACTTTTTTTTGATTTGGTTTTGAAACATAACAGCGCTCCTAGTGTATAAAATAGGTGGCACCCAAAACGCACTTTTTCAGATTATTCTTGTTTATCAAATTGTTTATAATGTTTGTAGAAAAACATAACCGAAGTCGTTCACTGAATTTGATATTGTGTCTTTGTCACCCAATTTGGGAACAAAAGTTTTTTTAACGCCAATTTATTAATAAAAAAACCACCAACGTAAAATACTACCAAGGGACAGAATTTTGTAACTCACCCACGCACTCTATGATTATGGTTTAGTGCTCTCTTTTCATCATTAATAATTTTCAACAACTCTCGCCATCGTGGCCGTCGATATTCTGACGTTGCGCTGCTCATTACGGTCCTATGGGTTAAAAATAACGCGAAAATCACAAATTTCGTACAAATCATTGATAATAGATGTAGACGTGGCTGTCGTCTAAATTTCCGCGCTCTTAATAACCGTCACCTTTTATAGAAAACTTTAGCTGTCATAATTTTACGCATTGTCGCTATTTTGAGTTAATGAAAAAAAGGGCCTCACTTTTCCACCAATCAACAATACTGGCTTTGACGTTTATAGTTTTCTTAAACAACGAAAACAATTAGTAACGGTCACCATCAAGGTTGATTTGAGACATAAATCTGATGGGCCTCAAATGTTTCGGTCAATGCGGCTTTCGAAAATGAATTTTTTGTTTGATCGCAGCCTGTGTTCTAAAATTGTTTTTATTTTATTTTAAGGATGGTACGGTCGAGTTGTTTACAACTCAGCATTAATTACGTTATTTTGCCGTATTGAATATACCTAAGCCGGGTGCCTGCGGTTGGGACTAAAATGCATGCTTAAAGAAATTACAAAAAAATCAGCATTACTGGTGTGGGTAATGAGTTTTTCACCGAGCTGAACGATAGTCGTCGCGACGCGTCGTATTTCGAGTTTGGGCATTATCGAAAACATACTCAAAATGAAAAAGAATAGTTTCGTACAGTCATTCGAATGCATCTCATTGAGTTATGGGCCATAACTTATAGGACTCGTCAATATACGACGAGTCACGGTCATTTCAGTGACAAACTCGTTACCCACACCAGTAAAAACCCGTTAATTACTGAGTCAGGAGATACACCACCCCATACGCTAACGCAACGGATTCGCCCCCAAACAAGCGTTGCGTTAACGTATTGTTGTTGCGTTAACGTATAGTCCGCTGTGTTACCGTTTGGCAGTGTTGCGTTAACGCATGGTCACATAAAAACCCATTAAAACCCATATGGGGATTGACCATTACAAGTTAGTACTTTAATCGAGTTCCTGAGATTTAACTTGGTCTAGACTAGACTTATGGCCTAACCCTCCTTATTAAGTTAATAATTCATTAAAATTACGTTGAGGCATCAAAATTTCAATTTTTAACGCACGTCAGCAAACTAGAAAAAATGAGGTCGTTTACTATTTCATTTGTTACGGAGTTTTACCCGGGTAAGATGCCTTATTATTGCGCAGGGTGCCGGAAAACTGCGTTGGGTGTCCGTGGGCTTTCGGTAGGCGCAAAAACGAAAAATAAAATTGGGAAGACCGCCGGATAACAGCACAATTGGCCAACCTGCCGGATAACTACACTGAGGGTGTATAAAGAGATACATACTGACATTTTTCTCAAAAAACTCCCACACTCTTGTCTATAAGCCTATCAAAATCATAGATCAACGTTTTTTAAGCCATTTTAACAGCCACAAAACTCACGCTTAGATGTCAAATGTCTTCAGCTTGCTATAACGGTACGTTTAGACATCTCTGTCGAAATAAAACTTAACAGTCATGCACATATTGGGTAGCTAGCTACCCATTTGCACTTTATTTCTAAATACAAAGAGAACGGCTTGTGATAATAAAAAACGGACAACGGATTTGAAATCAAAAAAAAAATTTCACGTTTTTATATGGGAGAAAAATATTTTCTTAGAAAATTGTTTTTACGTTTGGGTCCGTGGAGGACGAGGGTTAAGGTTGAAAATCAGTCTAGTAAGAGAAGAAGAACAGGGCTTCAAAATAAAATAATAGTCAAAAAATCCGTTTATTGTTTGGCGCGCAAGAGCAAATTGGGTAGCTAGCTACCCCAGATGCGCATGACTGTTATAGTAAACTCGATGCGCATGACTGTTAGCGGAACCAAGAAAGATGACGGCCCGTCTTGCGTGAGTTTTCATATGAATGAAGCAGAATTTTGTGTAGCCAAAAATGAATCAAACAATAAGTACAAGTGTATGTATATCTCAAACGACCTGCATTCCTGGTACCTGAATTAACGAGAAAAAACTATATGACAATGTGCAGCACAATGGCTGGCTTTTGCTCACTCATAGGCCAAAAATAATTTTGCGCTATACATTTTATTATATTGGAAAAATTTCAGAAACGAGCATACCTGCCAATTACAGTTGGTGTGATAACGAAGTGACAGTTTCGTTTGCGATTTTTTTTTGTCAAAAACTGTCACTTCGTTCCAATTAATCACCTCGTTCCGTCAATTTTGTCCATTTTTGCCCAACAAGCTCCGAAAACGTGTCACTTGGTTCCGAACTGTCACTTCGTTACCACACCAACTGTATTATGCTTTTATGCGGTAAAAATTGCGGAATGTCAAAATTTCAATTTTCCAGTAGTGAAATATATAAATTTATTAGCTTGTACATCTGAATTTATTTCTGTTTGCCAAAGTCATTCAAATTGGTGCAAGTCATTCCTTGGCGACAGAAAGCATCGGTTCACAATGGTGCGAAAATCTCATATAAGCGTTTCATATATTATGAATACTTGTTAAATTATTCTATATGATTTTAATGATGATTTTTTTTTTCGTCGTTTAGTCGCCTCAGTGCGAGCGGCATTTTCATTGGGGGATAAAAAATGTGTCTAATAAAAAAGGATCATTTTGTAGCTAAATTCTAAACTATACTACTAAATCGTTTGTTACTACAGTAGCACTTTTTGAAGTGTTAATAGTGTTTAGAAGTGTTTAAATTGAACGAAAATAACTAGTGCGTTGGCGTATAGTCTGGCGAATGGGAGCGCTTCACTTGGGCCGCAAAGCTTCACTTGGGCCGAAAGCTTCACTTGGGCCATAGGGTGGTCAGTCGGCAACAACCGGCGC
>SCLG01002045.1:0-10289 GCA_004367875.1 Oikopleura albicans
GCTGGATTGGATATGTTTTGGCTGGATTGGATATGTTTTGGCAGGATTGGATACGTTTTGGCTGGATTGGGTAGGTTTTAGCTGGATTAGATCTTCGGGTGCAGTTCGGAACTTCAGTCACCAGTGAGTTAAGGCTAATGCGGGGCACTTCCTGGTAGTGCGGGATGCGGGTTGCGTGCAGTAACCTAAGTTACTAATAAAAAGTATAAAATATTATTTTCCTTTATTCGGCTGTGCGGTGCAGTGCAGGGTGCAGGTATGATAATAATAATAATTTAGGGCCGCTATTTATTCGGTTCCTTAGTGGCGGCACAAAGAGCTCTTGATTTTAATCAAAGTTGAGCAAGTCAACTTTGATTAATATCAATTAGGGCGATGCGCCCTGATTAATACAATTGCAGTAGATAGGGCCCGATTTTATGTTGATTAGAATCGGGCGTGACGGGCGGCATTCTCATACTGAGAAGGAAAGGAAAAAACCAAAAGAACGGGAACCGGACTGTAAATTTTCGAACTAAAAAATTAAGATTTCTTTAATAAGATTTCTTAAATTAAAAGTATGCTGCACATATCATTTATGTATTAAATTCGGAAAAACTAGCAGGTTTCCAATATATTTCAAAATACATTTATATATAAATGCATACACACGCATTGTGAGATATTTTAGAAGGCGGCATGGATATTGAAAGTTGTGCATCCCCGTTGTATTTTCAAAGATAACAAACTACTGTGTTATTCCACTTTTGAAAAAAAAACGTTAACGTTCGTCTACGTGTCTGTTGATGAATATATATGATTATACGGTATACCGCGGTATAATGTAAAGAATACTCAACTGTTCAACGAAAAACACACTTATTTGTCTCGCTCCAATAATTCAGCCACGTCAGAATTTTTAACAAGGAAACTTTTTAACCCTCAGATGAAATATACTAGCCGAAAATGGTAACCCGCAGTGTTGGAAAAGTTGGTCAACGCTCTGATTTTTCTCCAACGCCGAATGCTCCCAACATATTGGAATTCACTACTGTTTTGTAGAGAAAGGAGAATCTCTAGTTATGATAAAGGAGTCATAAAATCTTGTAAATAATGTTGTTAGCTTAACAGTCATGCGCATCTGGGGTAGCTAGCTACCCAATTTGCTCTAGCGCGCCAAACATTGGACGGATTTTATTATTATTATTTTATTTTGAAGCCCTGTTCTTTTTCAACCTTAACCCTCGTCCTCCACGGACCCAAACGTAAAAACAATTTTCTAAAAAAAAATATTTTTCTCCCATATAAAAACGTAAAATTTTTTTTTTTTGATTTCAAATCCGTTGTCGGTTTTTTATTATCACAAGCCGTTCTCTTTTTATTTAGAAATAAAGTGAAAATGGGTAGCTAGCTACCCAATATGCGCATGACTGTTAAAAGCCTAAAAAAGCTATTCCGCCTCCGCCTTATGGGTTTATCAGGCCGTGTTTGGAATGCAAAAATTGCCTCATTAGCCCTTAAGCAGTGTAATTGATTTAATTGTGTCCCTGTCAAATCTAATCGTTTAAATTGATAAATCCAAATTGGTATATATATTATATGAACCCTCAAAAATTATAAGGAGTCTTAGTTTCGAGAATAAACTTGTCTACTCGTGGGTGTGCTTAATAGGGATGGCTAAAAAACGTTATCAGACCTTTACTGAGCACCCCCCAATGTGTACCAACTTGGTTTGTTGCCTTTGGATAGTAAATTCCACAAAAATATCCTTAGATTCGACGTGGCCAATCATAAAATCGTACAAAAAGTACGTCCATAATTTATTAGATAACTTAGCTGATCTGTTCATAAAGACGAACGATTCTTTGTCAAGACACCAAAATGTAAAAGTGTTCATTTTCTCAGACATTTTAACCTGGAGTTTTAAAATTACAATATTAATGTATATTTGGAATGATAATGAAGTCGTATTTTTTTATTATTTTAACCACCAGCAAAATCCGTTCGATATTTTAACCGTGATTTTTAGAACCAAGTGTCATCGTCAATTTGCATTTGACTACTTGGAACAACTGGAACAATTTCATTATGAAAAAATCTAACGTATATAAATAACTTTAGTTTTGGCTTTATTGGGCGTGAATTAAAACCTAGAATTTTCCTGGTTTATTACTGGTGTGGGTAATGAGTCTCTCACCGAGCTGAACGCGACTCGTCGTGTATGGAGTTATAGAAGTCGTTAATATACACCACCTGCACCGTTATATGACAACCGTTAAATCGCAAAAACTGGTAACATAATGGAATTTTGGTATTTCATAATGGGCTAAGGCGTTTTGTAAAATAATCGGAAATCGAAGTTCATTAAATATCAAAAAGTGATAACATAACGGAATTCTGGTAACATAACGGCGTAGGTGGTGCACGGCGCGGCGTTTTCAGTTTGGTGACAAACTGGATTTACACTAGACCTGCAATTTAGGTCGGTCAGAATTGAAACTGAACAGTCCGTTTTAAGGCCAAAAGTTAGAGAAGAAAAAATAAGGTCTGCCGAGCAAAAAAAAAATCGCAAAAAAACTTTAAAAGCCACTTTTTAGGAAATGAAAAGTTAGCTTTTAAAGTTTTTGTCCGTTTTCGCTCAAGTTCAACGGATGACGTCATAATTTCAGCCATTTCTTAATCCTTAATTGGTGTTAGTCGCGGAAAAACAAAAACACGACCGAATGACGTCATTCCCCCTAAAATTTTGTTCATTATTACATGGTATATGAAAATCCCAAATTAATAAGTTCTGGGCGTTCCGAAACCCGTAAAATCATTTCCTGAAAATTCCCACTACAATTTGTGCCACTGATTCATATCAAACAAAAAAAAATCAAAAAATGTCATTAAGGCGTTGAAAAATGACGCATTTTAAAATGGCTTTCTGGGACCATTTTAAGCAATTATGACGTCAGCCGTTGAACTTGAGCGAAAACGGACAAAAACTTTAAAAGCTAACTTTTCATTTCCTACAAAGTGACTTTTAAAGTTTTTTTGCGATTTTTTTTTTTTGCTCGGCAGACCTTATTTTTTCTTTTCTAACTTTTGGCCTTAAAGCGGACGGTTAAGACTGCACAAAAATTTTTTATACTGTATTTTGCGACAATTTTTTTTTAATTTTATCTCAAAATCTGAAAATATATAACATTTCTTGACACCAGAATATGATGCTGACACTCATCTGACGATTTAAAAAGGGATTTGTAAAGTTAATGTATATATATTTAAACCAACGGTAACTTTATCATAGAGTTGACGCGTTCTCATGAATTTGTTCAACGCGATTACTAAATTTTACATCAGTTCTTTCATGTTTACTGTCGTATGAACAATACAAGGCTTAGATGAGAAAAAAATACGATATGTAATTAGCACCAGCTCATCATAATTTTTTTCTGAAAATATGAGTTGCACCTCGGTCCAAAAAATTCTGGTTTTAGCCCATGACCCGGTTTTACATTACATATACGGTATATATGACATACCGTTTACAGTCAGGTTTAATAGATGTGAAATTTCGATTCCCGAAAAACGTGCACATCTAGAGAGTCATGCACATCAAAAGCAGTGTTGGCAAGGTTGGGAATTGGGCCAATCAAATTCCTGCATTGGCCAAAGTTGACCAATCAAATCGCTGCTTTCCCAATGTTTTCCAACACTGATCTAAAGGGACATTGCTCGTCGTACACACGGACAATTTGACCGTTTTTCTACAAGTGTTGGTTCAATAATCCTATAAAAGTGATATTCGAATTCTGCTGAAAAATGCTATCAAAAAAGTCTAAACTCAGTACAACTCAGCCAGAAAAAGGCGCACATCTAGAGGTATTTAGAAATTTTCGAAAAAAAACGCACTTCTAGAGGGACATGCACATCTAAAGGGCGCACATCTAGAAGAAGTTGACTGTATACCGTATAAGCAAAAATAGAAAACCGCCGATTTTGAACACATCAAAAAATTTCAAATTCTTTCATATTGTTTCTCATAAAATTTGACTAGACCCGTGTTTCAGCGATTTTCGATTAAGCCCGGTTAACAATCTTTTTCGGTCGATTTAAGGCGTTTGGTGCAAATTTGCACCAATGTCCTCTTGGGAATTAACTTAAAAATTTAACAGGGAGAGTGCCAATTTTACGTAGATTGTTTTGAATTGTACATAACACGCGTTTCACTTCAAACCAAACTGAGTAGGTTATATAAAAAAGGAGGCGGCAATCGTAGTAAGCAGAACCAAAGATTTACGTAGGTGTGCAGTTAGGTTTGAAGTGAAACTCGTGTTATATTTTATTACCATTTTCAATTTTACGCAACCACACATACACAAGAAAGAGTAAACGTAAATAATGAACACGTTAGGTATATTTTTTGTCTAAAATTTGTCTACCAGTTTTATATTTTTTGTTTTATCCTACATAATTATCAAATTATTATAATGTATTGATATTATACTTCCTATGGTCAGACAAAAAAAATACACCACCTGCGCAGTTATCTTTCCACCAAATTTTTCAAAAAGCGGAAAGATAACTGCACCGTCGGGAAGATAAGTGCAGAATGTGTAGGCGGTTTGACTGAAATTTGTAAGTGTGGAAAGATAACTGCACCTACGGGTCGTTCTAGATACTTTCAAATTTCTAAGCCCAAAAATGCGCGAATGAGCTCCTAAACAAATAAGAGATAAAATGACAAAAAAAATAAATTAAATTTTCTTATTAATTATCTGTGGCTACGAAAAAGCTCATTATTTCACTATGTGAGGAAATGCCCGAAGCTTCGACAGTGTAATATGGTACAAGCTTGCTTCATTAAAAGATTATTGTAATATAACGACGTAATGCGTTGGCAATAATGCTGGATTCTTTTTTTGCTAAAAAATTGAAGAATAACGGGAAAAATGAGCCCCACTTTTAGTATTGCACTTCCCACTTTATGTATGCCCCTATGCGGGTTTATCCGGCCATTTTCACCGCTGGTCGGGAACCTGCAGTAAAAAGGTCAAACCATATAGCCGATTACTATATGATATCGGTTGAACCATACCATCATTGCCCACGAACTACGCCATAATCTTACAATAGTATTTAAGTGGGCAAGCTTGTTGTTTAATTTGCTACACTTTTTAAATTCATTGTGTTACTTATCTGTTATTATTTGTAGCGGATGACAATGTATTAAGAAAATTTTCCCCAATAGTTCGCTATCTCAAAATTAAACTTCTGGCGATCAAATCGCATACGCACTACGCCGATATCTTACAATTTTCCTTCAACTTTTACTTTTTTTAGTAATTTACCCGAAAAATATTTCGGGCGGAAAGATAACTGCGCAGTGTGTAGGCGGATTAACTGGAATATTTTTCTCGAAAAAGCGGAAAGATAACTGCTCCGACGGGGCTGAGCGGAAAGATAACTGCCGGAAAGATAACTGCGCAGGTGGTGTATTGCTTATTTTGTAGAAAAGAACTATTTAATGGCTCACTAAGTAATAGCATTATACAAATATGTTTTCATAATTGTGTTAATTTTTACTTTTTTAAGCAATCATTTGACCTTGGACATGGTCCAATAGTTCAAGTAGGTCAAATGAATTTTGTTTTGATACAAGTTACTTCAACGAAACGTGGAAAGTTAGTTTTGTTTCTTGACATAAGTAACTTTTTTGTTAATATTTTTTTTTTGTATACGACTACAGGTTATTCTGCTATTAAAATAGACCGCTGGTGTTACAGTAACACCGGGTGTGGTCTTATCATTCACATAAAAATTATGAAACGTATGATGAAACACTTCAAAGGTGATACGTTCCGGATAGTGCCATATGGCACTGTTTTCAATTATTTCGCGCAAACCTCGAAATCCAGTTATCCTTGATTGGGTTTTGTATTCGGTTGATATGTTCATCAAGTTTCTTTGTAACCTCGATTTCTTGTTGACATCCGGTTACCCGGTCTCTTGCAGATAATTGTCTTATCTACGACGTTATCTACATTATTATACGTAAAATTAAACTTATCAAATAATTCCGATAAATAAATAAAAGCCAGCGCATCATTATGTTTTGTAGACGTATTGGAATAATTAGCTACGGCCCCCTTGTGCAGTTTCAAGCAGCAGTGCACTGCAGTGCCATATGGCACTACGGTACTATCGGGAGCCCAAGAGGAGATTAGAAACGGGATCACAGGGGTTAATGTCATCATACATCGGGTGCGCAGTTATCGGGCGGGTTTATGTCCAGTTATCGGTCACCATGCGCTGTTATCGGGCACCCTGCGCATTGCTCTTGAATATATATGTGTATATATGACCACATTTCCCGCTCGTGCTGTTATCGGGCGGGTTTTTTTCATATTTTTACCTTATTCCGCTTCCGCCTTGAGCAGTTATCGGGCGCCCGATTAAGGTTTTTTTGCCGCGAAACCCGCCCGATAACTGAGCACCCGGTGTATTATTTTTCTCATCTTATACCCTGCCATATATTGGCACCTTGGCATTGAGCAGAAAAAAAATTTCGTTTTTCTTTTGGTGATTTTCTTCGATACAAAAACTTACTCTTCGAAAACCGTTTTCTTTGAAAAACCACGATGACTCCAAACCTTGAGAATATATATAGTAAGCAGATAGATAGTAAGGGCCGAATCCAAGTGTCGATGCGGCAAAAAATCCGCATTACCACATTTGACACCTCAATTAGAATCTTAGTGATGAAGAATGATAATCTTGAATTTTAGAAGAGGTTCTGATTTTTCTGATTACCCAACATTTATTTTNTACAAACTACTCATATTTTTCAAGATTCGTTAATGAAAGAAAAAACGTCTAAACCGTTAATCGGATAAATGAATCTTTTTTTGACTTTTTTCTTTTGCCAAAACACATATCAATTTTTTGGGCGTGGTTACTTGTGTACCAAATTTACGTTTTGAACATACTTTTGGTCATTTAAATACACATAACTGTCCGTCATGATTGTTTTCCAAACATTAAAAATATACGATAGGGTAGTGTTATTAAGGGTACTGAGTTACAGTTTTTTTGTATTAACCCATGCCGGGCAGTCATCACGCTTGGCTAATTGACCAGTTTGCAATCTGAAATAACTTTTAAATTATAAAAGGTATAACAATATTCTTGAATAGGGTATTACACCGCTTAAGGGTTTATGCGGCCCCCTTATCAGGCCACTGTGCCCGCTCGTGCGCTTATCAGGCCACTTTTTTTTTTTCCAAAAATAGCATATATCGGGCACTTTAATAATCCGGGGAGATTTGGCAATCTAACAAATTATTGTCCAAAGGTTAACGACTGACAAACTACCGTGGCCAGATATGTCCACACTACGCGGTCTAGGGTTAAGGTCTTCCATAAGAAATAACTTTCCAAGACAATATCTGGTATAACCAAATTTTATCCGAAACTCGTGAAAAGTATTTTTCCTAGCAGTGTTTTACATTAATTGACGTAAATTTAAAGTAAATTATCATGTTAATTTCATTTTTGCGTATTAATTGTTTTAATTTATTTGCTATGAATACACTTACTTTTTTTCATTGCTGTAATTTATTATAAACTTTAAACAATTTGAAAACTCAGACTGAACAGAACTGATTAGTTACAGCAAAGGATTCGGGATAATGGGTATAATAATTTAAAGTCGCTTTGGAAGCTGTCTTTTTGAATAATTCTCCGTCTATAGTCCAGCTTTCAAAGGCACTAAAATTGAAAAGTTAAAATATAAATTTTATGTGTTTTTTCTACTTACGTTGTCCCGTAACCACCGACGTGGATGATTGAAGATCCAATGACGACTGATCGATGACCTCGTCTTGTAGAAAGCATTGTTCCAATTTGCGTCCATTTGTCCAGGTAAACCTCGGAATATTTGGTTACCATATCAGTTGGAGTACTTGCGTCGAGCCAACCACCTTAATAACAATTACTTTACCGATAGTTCAAAAGTGCTACTTACCAAAAATGTACAATTCATCCGCAAAGTTCACGGTTGAATACTGATAAATTCTATTCGAAGCAAAAGGATAATCGGCCAATTCCGTCCAAATTTTCGAAAACCGCGCTTCAACCTTTTTATTTTCTGGGGTAGCACTTCCAATTGCAACTGGGGTATTACGCAGTTTCCCCAAACTAGTCCAATAATGATCCTGGTTGGACGAAGTTGACGTTGTCACTGTCTGGCCATCGAATCTTGAAAAACAACAGTTTAGTCCAAATACAAAATATTTTAAACTTTGTAATATATTTACTAAAATAATTGATTAAATTAAAGTAGCTCACTTGTGACAGGTTGATTTTCCACTTTCTGCAAAGCAAAGCAGCGCCACTTCTTTTTTGCCGTCGGTTTTGAACGTATTGCAAGCACCTCTATCAAATTCCATTGGAAGGTCGCCGACTCGACTCAAACGGCAATCCTCCACAATTGACAGTTGGTTTTTGTAATCGTAATCGTAATGTCCACCGAAAATGAACATTTGACCATTAAGAACGGTCGCGCATGAATAATAAGCCCCGGTTCCATAGCCCATCGTAAAGTGTTCGATTTCATCTTTGTTTTCTAAAGATAATTTTAACGTAATGATTCACCCTGGCAGGGTGACCCTGCTGATTATGGAATTCATAGTAACAATTTATTAACACTACTAGAACAGAGCTGAAATATAGCTCCTTTTTCTGTTTGTGTTTTGGTTAAAAGCAAATTAGGTTCTTAAACCTAATTTGAATCAAATTACAAACGTTAAAGTTAAAACTAAAATTCTCCGAAAAAATTCATAACGCAAAAAAAAAAAATTGAAAAAAGAAATAACGTGGCATATATTCAAAAAAATATATGAAATACGTCCCTAGTTTTTCGAAATTTTACTTGTATTTGTGTTATTTTTCTTATGGTATAGTAAAAAATTAATAACTCATGTAATAAACTACTAATACGGAAAATATTCTACAGTGTAGGACCTACACCCTTTTTTTGTCCGTTTATTCAGTTTAGAATAAAATATTTTTTAAATGCAAAATAGGTTTTTCATCGCTAGGCGATAAATACCTTACAAAAAAGACGAAAATTGAATTTTTAAACTTCAAAAACGTTGATGCAAACAATAATATGGGGGTTAAAAGTTTAAACTTAAACCATTAAGAACTCACCATTAGGAGAATTGAACAAAACAGGAACTTTGTATGAATTTTGCCATGTACTCAGGACTAAAATTGTCGAGTTCGACTCCGCCAAATGGCCGCAGTTGAAGTTTTCACAAGGGCAATCCCCTTAAGTTCATAGATGTTTATTGTTTTTTTTATTCCTGAAAAAACTTACCCAGGCAATTTTTCCCACAAGGACAATTGTCCACATTTGTATCAAATTGATCATCACAGCTGGAAATACATTCATTGGCTTCGCAAGTTTCCAAGCATTTATCGAAATCTTTTTTTGCCATATCCCAACATAGGACATAATTTCGATTGGTCGTAGGGTCCTGGCAACTATCCGCAATTGGACTCAACTGATTGCAGTCGAAATCGAGACATGGACAATCCCCTTAAAAGAGCATTAATTCAACACGTTTGTATTCGTTTGTATTACTTTATTAGTATTTGTCCATTTGTATGTATTTGTATGTATTTGTATGTATTTGTATGTATTTGTATGTATTTGTATGTATTTGTATGTATTTGTATGTATTATTCTCGAAATTATCCATAAATTATTCGTGCTTTTTCATTAGATAGCAAAGCTAAAGCCGTGTTGTTTTCAAGAAAAAGTGAAATATTAGATCGGAAAAAATGAACTGCTACTGTAACACGTTCACTGTGTGATTAAATTTGCTTTTTCTTTGCTTTAAGCTTACCCAGGCAATTTTTTCCACATGGACAATTGTCCTCATCTGTATCAAATTGAACGCTACAGCTGGAAACACATTCATAGGTTGTGCAAGATTTCAAGCATTTATCAAGATCTTCTTTCGCCATTTCCAAACATCGGACATAATTTTCATTGGTCGAAGGGTCCTGGCAACTGTCCGCAATTGGAATCAACTGGTTACAGTCAAAATCGAGACACGGGCAATCACCTTAAATATCATACCGGTAAATTTAACCGGGTTTCAATTTGTATAAACCGACAAAAAGTATTGACAATTAATCTTAATAGTTAAAATATGTCAATTAATTAATAAAAATTGAAGAGAAATTGATGTTTTTTCGGCCAGTTAGATATTTATCGAATAATTCGGTACTTTTTAAAGGAAAACTGAAATATT
>SCLG01002052.1:0-10417 GCA_004367875.1 Oikopleura albicans
GGATTCATTGTCGGATCATGAAACCTCCAAAAACGTACTGAAAGATAAACGACTATCAATTGCGGAAGAACTAGACGCAACCCAAAACGAGCTCAAAGAAGCAGAAGAACAACTATCAAAGGCTCTGGACCAGGTACGAAATCGGTGCCACCCTCTGAATAGGCATAACGTACCAACTAATTTAAATAAATGATATGCTACCTAAACATTTGAAACACTTACAGTTTACATTTTCCAATTTATGTCAAATTTTAAGGTAATCAGCCAAACTTTTGTTGGCTAATTCCCTATCCAAAATCTAACAAAACTTAGCTGTGAGTTTCGAGTCGAAATGTTCGACCGGTTCATCTTTCCCCATATTCATTATTATTCATATTCACATTATTCAAGTTGTACTTTACAACAAACGCGGTATTTTGAAACAAATACTTCAACCGATTATCATCTGATTTTTTTAGAACGACAATCTGAAAAAAGAAAGAGATGATTTCACCAAACGACTCAATGAGCAATTTGACGAGCCACCTAACGGTAATAATTTATAGTAATAAATAGTATGACCATTTTTATTATTTTCAATTTTGGTCGGAATTTTGAAAGCTCGAAATTTCTAGAACTAAGTAGCCAAATGAACTTGGTAATGCTTTATAACATTAGTTAACACCTTGAACTGTAGTAAAAACATTAAATTTTGGACACAAATACGTTTTACTAATTTTCAGGTTGAGTTTGTACACAACATGACGGACCCCTCCTTAAAAAATGAAACTCCTTACAAAAACATATTTTCCATTATCTTGACGTTTTACAATAAAAAACGTATTTCGCAATACTTTCGAGTTACGTAATCCCTATTTTCCATTATCTTGGCGTCGCCTACGCAATCCAACAATGGTCGCTTTTTTTTTCGAACGCACGAGACTCTTGGAATCGCTCCAGCCCACGGGTTTAACGCTAGCGAGCTAATNTTTAAACATTTAAATTGCTCGAACAAGTTCATATTTGAATGTTCTTACTAGTTCATAATTATGAATAAGAGAAATTATAAATTATGCTTAAACGTAAACTAAATTTCAACAATCGATCAAATCGCTTACCTATAAAATGTAAACCAGTGAAATGATAGTACATAGGGTGCGCAGTTATCTTGCGAACTTGGTCCTCGAAAAGTCGCAAGATAGGAGTTTGTCGCAAGATAACTGCTCAGTGCGTGGGTGGAAGTTCCGAAAAAAAACTTTTATGAAAAGTCGCAAGATAAGCGTACGAGCGGTAATTTTCGCAAGATAACTGCGCACCCTGTGTATAAATATTCATGACTGTATTTCGGCCTTGTTGTATTCCCTATTTTCAATTACCTAATCATTCAGGCGTTAATTTTGCACAACTTAATCTATAGTACCGATTGAAACCGTCTTAAACCAGGCATTGTGTGATAGAGAAAGGGTAATCCGCCGACAGTTAATATAATAGACTGTCGACGGATTACCCTTTCTCCTTATAACACAATATACGGATTAAGACAGTGCCTACCGATTGTGTCGAGTTTTTAATTTTATATTTGTTGATTTTCAGCCATAACTACTCGCTCAAGACCAATAATTAATTTTTATGCCATCTGACCAGAAATGCCCAACTGAAACTGAGTACAAATCATGAAGATTTTTTATGGTCGGCATTGATGATTGACATTATAGAAAATGTAATTGTGACAATAACTATTGACTTTTTCGCTCAGCGTGAGAACGCCGACCATTTTTTAAAGTTTATTTTACGATTTTAGTCTTTTTACATTACATTTCTGGCCCCATTTTCTAGTCTTTTTAGAAATGTACCATTCATTGGTCTCTATTTAGAGCCTTTCATAACCGGGACTAGATAAAGTAGCCAGTTTGATCAATTTTGATGTATTTAGATAAAAATTGGCAAATTATTTGATCTTAGATCCATCGAAGTTAAAAATTTTGGCTTATGCAATAACATTTTCCCATTATTTCGTCCAATAGGGATTGACCTTATAAATCAATCAAAACTTCTATTTTTCGTTATTATTATTGTTGGTGATCTGTTTGCCTTTGCAAACATACATGTATTTATATTTGCTCAAAGGCCTTATATTTTCCCGAAGGAATCAAGGCGAATATTTGTATTTTTGACACTTGGCTAAGAGTTATTAAATGCCATGCGCTAAAAAATAGCGCATTTAGAATTACAGTCAAAATTATATTGGTTATTTAACAGTTCGGATCTCGAACGTGATTTCATTCTTCAATTATATAACCATCATTCTAAATCATTTTATCCGGATGGACGGCCTTTGAATTATCATGTTAGAATCAAGCAAAATAAAATAATGTTCGACCTACTGGTTTAATGGGGGAAAATCTGACATGTCAGGCACTTAAGGGCCTTAAGTTAAGGCATATCTAATAATTTGAAGTCTTAAAATTCAGAATTGAGACACTAATTGGCGCTGTAAGACACGTACTCAGTGGCGCCTCACGTGGTCCTCTGATATGATGGGTCTCCCACATTCAAACAGTATACTTAAGACTTCTGAAGAAGTATATCAAAATTAATTGAAAAACAACCGCCCAAATCATAAACGGAGTCATGTTGACAGTTTATCATAATTATATATGTATGCTTACTCAAATTATATAATTTGTTCATTCTACGGACTATTAAAGTTTCTGGCTTTTTTGATTTGCATAAAATTCGGATGCACAATAAGAAAAACCAATTGGCCGTCCATCTTTGCACCCTCGTGAAATATTTATTCAGAAGTTCATGTGTATATATTTTCCATATGCATGGACGGCATCATTTACTGTATGCACGATTCATCATTTTAAGCTAAATAAAAAGTGCTGACCTTTTCACACACATATATCCCAAAAATATATATTTCTTAATTTTGCGGATTTTAGAAGACTAGACATAGTTTTTCTTAATTTTCAAGTTCTCACCATCATAGTTCCCTTCTCGACATTTTTTCTTCTTTCTACCGAATCAGTCATTATGCAATGATATAAATATATTTTTATACATTCTGCTCATATTATGTTTTAACAGGCCTTTTACCGTGAGGTTTGACTGTCTTCATTAAGTTCGATTTTGTACTGAACTGCTCCATTATCTTCCCTTTTTATGTTCACGGTTTATTTTTCGTATTTGATTTGTATGTGCAATAAATAAATTTAATATGAAAATATTCGTCGTTTAAATTCTAACGTTTGCATTTTTCTTCCAGTAGTCCAATACAAGAACGTTTACAAAATGTCCGCAACAGGATCAAGAATTACTTCGTGTCGAGTTTTTCGTTAACTCATTGTGTAAATTACTTGCTTACAACATCGTATCCTATGTAGCACCGCTTCGCGGGTCCATTCTGTAGCCATATACAGTATGTAAGACCTATAGCCATAATGGGATTCAGAATTAATGTAGTACTTGTGCAGTATCTCTCGAAAAAAAAACAAAATTTCACTCTCGCGTCTAGAGTGTAGTACTTTTTATTCTGAGAAGTAAAAATTATAATAAAAAGAGGTATGTTAAACTGTCTATCTCCTTTTATAAAACTAAAAAATGTATCTAATAATANGCTTTAGCTATTAAGTTTTCACCACTAGAACCAGAAATGAAAAGAAAAATATGTAAATAATTTTTAATGAATAAATTATTAGGGCCCAAAATATGTCGGGCGGAAACATAACAGCGCAGTGCGTAGGCGTATAAACTGAAAAAAATTTCTCGAAAAAGCGGAAACATAATGGCACCGACGGGGCTGAGCGGAAACATAACGGCGTAGGGGGTGTATATTATTTGCATCTTATAAATTAGCGAGAATACTACCCATACTCACTAATTAATTATTAATAAACTATTTTCTTCATTCTATTTTAATTTCGGTTTTATAAGTAAATTCTTAAGGAGGGGTCCGTCGGGTTGTTTACAAACTTGACGTTTGGGGAAAAGGCTTTTTTAGCACGCTATATTGAAACTATAGAATTAATTTCTTACTGTATAATTAAAACACCGCTTCCGGCATCACACGGAAATTTTTTTTGTGACATAGTTCACAGCACCGATCGCGTATTGGTTCTTGAACTTGACAAAAATGGAAACTTAACGCTTGAATACCACCAACACTATTGATGCTATGGATTTCTTTTTTTTTGCTGAAATGTTTGGAATAATAAGAGCCATTTTTTGCGTAATTGATCTAGAACAAAAAATATTTGAAAAAACCTAAAAAAAAAATTGAAATCTTCAACCTTGATAGCTTTAAAATTACACGAAAGAAAAAAAAGATATTGAAAAATATTTGAAACAAAGAAGTAGACTGTAGAAGGGGTGCTTCGTCCCCAAAAAACTACCCTTAACCGCGGTTACGATTTTGTGAGAAAAACAACCAGCCGGTTATGAAAAAAGTAACCGGCTGGTAAATTTTCGAAAAAAAAAATTTTTCGAAAAAAAAAATTTCGAAAAAATTTTTTGAATTTTTTTTTTCGAAAATTTTTTTGAGATTTTGTTTTTGTTCTTTACTCTAATGTAAACAAACTATCTTCGAAGAGTTGAGCGTGGGAATGTTTACATAGTGAATGCGCGTCAAGTGAGTCGCGTGCGCTATGTTTACTCAGTGCAAATAAAGCGCGCCGTATTAAAAAAAGAAGTGTGGTAAAATGTGAAATATGCCGCGCTGGGTAATAATTACCAAAAATATGGTACCATGGTATGTATACCAAATTGTTACATATTATAACGTCAACATTGAAGTTACCGTATTAATCCATACATAAAAATATCCATTAAAAATGCGTACAAAAAATGTCAGCAAAAAAATGGGCATTTAAAATATTCATACTGTATTTAAAAATCCGTTTCCGTCTGAAAATAAATAAATTTGAGGTTGAACCCGTGACTCTGGTGTCAACCAATGAGCGTCTTTGAATTTAGCACTCGAAAAAAAAAATCCGCAGAATAAACAAATGCGGACAAAAAAATTGTCCATATTATTTTTTTTGTATTTCCGAGAAAAAAAACCCTACGATTGGTTTGGATGATGAAGTAATAAAGCATGCTGAGTGATCGTCAAGGTGAGCATTTTTTTAATTGCAAAAATGGCGTTGACAAAAAAAAAACGGCGAAAATTTGTCGACCAATGATTAATTAGTAAAAAATACTAATTTGTATTCAAATTGTCGTCATGAGTCAAGTTTATTTTTGTGTTCACAAAAAAAATCGCGCAAACGTCCGTGAATTCTCATGAGCGCTCACGGGAAAAAGAGAAAAAACGACAATGAGAAAAAAATGCGGCTCGTCATTGGTCGACTGAAATTTGAGTCACGTGTTTTTTTTTCTTCTGATACATTTTTTGTGAACTCGGCGAGTCGGATTGTTTACATTATTTTATTTTTGCAGAGATTACGAAAAATTGGTCAATTTTCGTCGAAGAGAAAAAAAAACGAAGACATCCAAAAAGGTAAGATAGAGAATTTCCCCGAATTGGTTTAACATGGATTTTTTTTTACTTTAGCGGAAAATGGCACCGTGGAATTTTCAAGAAAACGTTTTTTGTAGAAGGTGGTGGTTATAAATTATAACTTATAATATATAGCATTTAACCGTTTTTCGGTTAAATCAGTTCTCTGCACTAAAGTTGAGTCAGTTTTTTTCAAAATAAATCATGTTTTGGCACCATGTTTGCACATTTTTTCTCTGTAGAAATCGTGTAATTTTACACTTTTTAAGACTCAAATCAAGTCAGTTTTTTAAGTGTATTAAAATCAAGTCAGTTTTTTCTGCTTAAACGCAAATTAAAAACGTTAACTTGGAAATATATTTTCTTCGAAAAAACGTTTTTTTGGAAAAACCGCGGTGCCGATTTAATTTGACAAAACCAAACCAATGAGGTTACTTTTGAGTAGGTTGTTTTCCAAAAAAACTCAAAATCAGAAAAAGTGACCCTTAGTTATATTTTGGTCGTTTTATTAGTTGACTAAGACTCGCTGATTATCATCTAGCCTTTCCAAGTTTATTAGGAATTATAAATCTTGAAAATTTCGTCCAAACCCGTTTATGAAAAAAATTACAGTCCCGACCTTCCAATTGTCCAATTTGCGGTTCCGAAAAACGTGCACAATTGGGCAGTCGTGCACAATTGGAGAGTCGTGCAAAATTTGGTAAAATTGTCATTATCAAGTTGACTACTAGTTTTGTTAGGCCGTTTTCGAGTCATGAATATACACGAAATTGATTCCTTTATCGTTTAGAACTAAAAAATAACAAAATGAATCAATAAGTTTTGCCTGACAAACCAAAAACACTTTTTGCCAGTCTCGTAAAATTTCCTGAAAAAGTGCACAATTAGGCAGACGTGCACAATTGGAAGGTCGGGACTGTAATGTCATATTTGTCAAAGTAAGGCACCGCGGTATTTCGCAGAAAAAGTTTTTCGCGGAAAAAGGCAAGAAAACGCAACTCGGAGAAAACTTATTTGCGAAAAAAAAACAAAGTTTTTCGCGGAATACACAGGGTTCGCCGTTATGTTTCACCACTGTTTCACGCCCGTGTTGTAATGTTTCACTTTTTTGAGAATATATTTTTCCCAAATACATATCTTTAGATGTTGAGCCCTACGTCGTTGTTTCACTTGTTCCCGCTCGGGCCATTATGTTTCACTATTTTTTGAATTTTTTTGTGAAACATAGCGGCGCACCCTGTGTATTCCCTTGCGAGCTGTTTATTGCTGTCATTGGTGTTTTTTTTTTGGCTGGTCACAAAAAATTTTTTAGCGAAAATAGTAACTCGCAGAACGCGTTTTTTTCGTGGAAAACGTATTTGGCAGAAATGGACCTTGGCGGAAATTCCGCGAACAACTTTTTTCGCTAAAGACCGCGGTGCCCTCTAATTAAAATGATGTTCAACAATTTTTTTCTGTAACATTTATAAAGTACAGTCCTTGATTCTATAAGAGGTGTTTCTATTATGAGATAAACAGCCGTTTTTTTCTTCAAAAAGTGTTTATCCCATAAGGGCCGTTTTTTACTGAAGTAACGAAATTTTAGGCGTTTCAATGCAAGTGTCAGAAATAAACCATGATAATACAAAACTGGCATATAAATAATGGAAAAAGTCGTAAAAGAAACATTTTAAAATTATATGAGCCATTTTATTACAATTTGTCCAAAATTAACCTAATGAGGGCCGCTTTTTCTATGACGACCGTTTACCCCATAAGGGCCGCTTTTTCGAGAACCGAAAACGCCTGTTATGGAATCAAGGACTATACTCTATTATATACGGTCAAATAAGAAAACATCTTTAATTGCAAAATTGTTACTTAGTCCCATTATAGGGTACACTTTAAACACAAAAGTATGCGTTTTTGGAGATGATTTGTACGGCGCGTATTTTGATGAGTAGTTACTCTAAAGCAAAGCGCAAAAAACTGGTGACTCCAATAATTGATACAATATGTGCGCCGTTATGTTTCACCCCGTTATATTTCAATGTTTTCCGTTCTTTCCGTTATCTTTCATTTTTTTTTGAAATACATATCTTTATGAGTAAAGCACTGCGCCGTTATCTTTCAATTTTACATTAACTTTCATTATTTTTCAATTTGATTTGAAAGATAACGGCGCACCTGGTGTATCTGATATTTTTGATTAAATTTAAAGGATCGGAAATGTCGATTTTTTTACATTTCAGTTTTTACTTATTCGGATCTTTGTTAAACAGTTTTGTGTGCCTTGTTTTGTCATTTTTATTGAAAAAATAACTCAATCAAATTTTTTTTACGCAATCGGGTTTGATCGAAATTTTCTAGATTTATATTCTGATGGGATTCCTATAAACTATATAGTATAAATAACAATGATGTTTTAGGAAGATGAAACATGTCGCTATCTGTGCTCAACATTTGCGTTCGAAATCGTCTATGAAGTATAAATTACGGTTTTTTTCAGACATTTTTCTATAATGAATTCGCCGGGGCGCAAATTTGATATTGTTCGTACCCAAGTCTCACTAAAGAAATGGGAAACGTACACAAATAAAGATCGTGCATGTAAGTCGAGTTTAATTTCACAAATAGTCTAGCCTTGATTATATATTAAGCTGCAAATAGGTTGCGTGCTCTGGTAAATGCAAACGCACAGACATACAGCGACCGTTTTTTGTTGCTATGTGTTCTCGAGGTCAAGATTATGTGTGATCTACTTGAACTACAAGTTCTATCTTTTTTGTGTACTTATTTTATTTTTAAGTCACTGTAGCTAAAGACATGGCGAATCAAAAACTGCGTGGAAAACGGGCACGTAAGGGGAAAAAAGCATTTAACGCTCACTCATTAAAGGGTTATGTACATCTATTGGAAGACGGCACTCCTCTAGGCGAATTTATTTCCAAAAACAGAACAGGATGTGACATGCCAATGGATAAGTGGCTTTTTAGGAACTTACTTAATGTTTTGAAATTGCGAGCGATTATTTTTGATATGAACGATTCAACAATGATATCAACAAATTTTGAACATCCTGATTTTTTGCATTTTGTAGTATTTACACCTAGAAGTATTTTTTTGTCCGGTTTCCCCAGCTCAAAAAACTTTGATCCTGGTACTACCATTGCCAGTAAAACGAACAGCGAGGTCATCGAGTTACTTGTTGAAGTATTCCAACAAGCTCGACGCAAAATCGACATCGAAATGGGACAAGATGATAACGTTTTTAACGAAGAAATGGACACAGAATTGATAGACCACCTCGAAGAGTCCCGTCGTTTGACGCCAGATACCAACATAGATACAGGTAATGTTCCTTTGTAATCTTTTTTTTTTGCTATATTTACACAATATTTGACAGAATCAACAAATGCGGAAAATGACGAAAAAGTACCAGACGAGCAACCAGAAAATGCCTCAGAATCGCCTGAAACAGAAAATGCCTCAGAAATGCCTCCAATTGCCTCACAAACTGCCAACGAGTTAACGACTGGCCAATATTCACCGACTGCCCAAGATTCACCGCCTGCCCAAGATTCACCGACTGCCCAAGATTCACCGACTGCCCAAGATTCACCGACTGTACCAGATTTTTATTACGCAACGTACCCGATTGGGTTCGGAATAAGTTATGATGATAATTATGCTCACTTTGTTAATTCACAGAATTAAACATAATTTTTTGACGATATTTTTTCTGTTTTTAGATTTTTTTTTGATATGGCTGATTCGAGCTTAAATTTCAAAAAAAGTAAACGTTCGGTATCCACAGAAAAATCTCTGAAGGTCAAGGTCGAAAATACTTCATAAATTGAGGATTATCCCAAATTAATCGTTTTTTTTTGTTTTGAAAAAATGACTCTTATATGGTGAACTCAAAATTATTGTCAAAAATATTCAACCAAATTATGTTTAACTATTTTTGGAATATTGTAGGCTACCATCATGTACAAATTAATAATTAAAAAATGTAAACTTTAAGTAGATTTTTAAGGTTGAAATGAGCGGAAAACCAAATTGCGAGAACACTATATTAGCTATGGATTTCCTTTTTTTTTCAAGTTACTGGAAAATCGTTGCAGTTTGGACAAAAAAAATATGACCTCCAACATAGCCCAACCGGTAGTACCGGAAAAAACTGGTTAAAGTATGAAACATTGGTTTCTCGAAAACGCTTCGATGAAATATTTTGAAATTTTGGCCAATAGTTTCATTTTTGATGCCGGATTATTTGGCGTGGTCTAAAAAATGTCATATGACCCCCTAAAACCAATGTTTTATACTTCAACCAGTTTTTTCCGGTACTACCGGTTTGGTTATGTTGAAGATCATATTTTTTTTGTCCAAACTCCAATCATTTTAATTAACTTACGAAAAAAAGTAAATCCATAGCTAGTATAGTGTTCTAGCAATTTGGTTTTCCGCTCATTCCAACCTAAAAAAAACTCTACCACAGTCTTTAGTCATTTATCGGACGTTTTCGGTTCTCGAAAATAGCGTCCGAAAAAGGAGCATCGTAAAAACAGGTCATTTTTTCTATTAGAATGGCTCCATTTTGGCCGAAAAAACGTCCGAAAAAGGGGCAATCGTCCGACAAATGAGTAAGGAGTGTAGATGGGGTTTATTATAATTGATTTCTAGAAAAAAGGGGGGGGTTTCTTTAACACGACATTTTTTAACACAATTTTTTAACACGGAATTCTTCTTCCGTGATTTTGTTTTTTTTTTGTTGAGAAGAATATTTTTAAACACGGATTTTTAATAATGTAATTTGCTCGGATATTTATGTATTAAGAAAAACGTGCTTAACAAACCGGTGTTAAAATTTTTTGTGTGTGGTATTAATCCATTATTTAAAGACAGTGCAGTTATTTACCTTTGACAAAAGGGCAATGGTACCACCAATGGTAA
>SCLG01002054.1:0-12952 GCA_004367875.1 Oikopleura albicans
AAAAATTTGAAATCGAAAAAAATGGAATTTCAGCATTTTTTTTTCTTTTCCATTAATTTTTTTTTGCGTTTGGTGCGCGATATAAGCCCGCTTTAACTTTGAGGCCCTAATTTTTCATGGTTCGTATTTTTTAGGTCGTTACGAACATGCTGATATATTTTTTTATATTTTTTTCGCAAAAAAAACAATTTTTAGACTTTGGGCGCTAAACATTTTTTTGTGTTTGGTGCGCGATCTGAGCCCGCTTTAACTTTGAGAACCTAATTTTTTATGGTTCGTATTTTTTAGGTCGTTACGAACATGCTGATATAATTTTTTATATTTTTTCGTAAAAAAAATAATTTTTAGTCTTTGAGCGCCTAAACATTTTTTTGCGTTTGGTTCGCGATCTGAGCCCGCTTTAACTTTGAGACCGTAATTTTTTCTGTTTCGTATTCTTCAGGTCGTTACGAACATGGTGATATATTTTTTTAAATTAAAAAAAAAATAATAATTTTCAGACTTTGATCGCCTTAACATTTTTTTGTGTTTGGTGCACGATCTGAGCCCGCTTTAACTTTGAGAACCTAATTTTTTATGGTTCGTATTTTTCAGGTCGTTACGAACATGCTGATATTTTTTTTATATTTTTTCGTAAAAAAAAATAATTTTTAGACTTTGAGCGCCTAAACATTTTTTTGCGTTAGGTGCGCGATATAACTTTGAGGCCCTAATTTTTTATGTTTCGTATTTTTAGGTCGTTACTAACATGCCGATATAATTTTTTATATTTTTTTCGCAAAAAAAAACAATTTTTAGGCTTTGAGCGCCTAAACTGACTTCGGCTAGAAAACTTCTTCCCCTTTTGACTAATCATTTATGATTTTGACTTTTTGTAAAAAAAATACATGACCGTGATCAGCGGTGTCGAGCTGTCGAACTGTATAAAAAATGTTTGGAAAAAATGTAAAATAAAACATAATTTACGTTAATTAACACGCTTAATTTTGAACACAAATTACAACTTCAAATTAAAATTGATTGAAGTGCCGCCCAACTCAGCATGAGAAAAAAAACGGCGCGAAAAATATTGAGAGTACTCTATATGTAGTTCTATTGTTTTTGGTGTCCCTTTTGAAAAACCGCAGCCTATTGTTCTCNGATTGGCGCATTTTTTTGGTTCAACACATGTTGTTGTTGTAGAATTCGAGATTTCAACGTTTTTGTATGTCAACCTTTTTTAAGAAGGCTGTTTTGGGAACCTCCTACAGAAAGTTCCCGACATCGGAAAAAGCTCATCTTTGCTTTAAACGATGTATCTGAGTGTCTAGATTGACGCAAATTTTTGGTTCAGCATAGGTTGTTGTTGTAGAATTCGAGATTTTTACACCTTTACATGTCGAATTTTCTATGAAAATGTGAAAATATGAAAGGAGAGAGAAGAAAAAAAAGAAGGGCGAACCGTGGGTTTCGATCTTCGCACCTTTGGATTCCGAGGCCGGCGCGCTATCCATTACGCCGTAAGACATTTGAATGCTAACAGTTTAAACTTACTTATAAAGAATAGGGATGCACCTAATTTTCTATCTCAAAAACCCAACAAACTAGAGCGATGAAAATTTCCGCCTAGATGCAGTTTGACCTCAGTAATAAGATGGAACTTTCAAATTTGTGCGCACGAACCCCTATATGGGGTTTTATGGGATATTATGTTTTTTTTACTTTTATCAGATATCCAAAACACCAAATTTTATAAAACTTTTTGGACTCAGTTTCATCTCAGGAATTTTCATGAGACTAAACCAGTACTTCAAAAAAGTCGTTCTTTGACGTAGGTNCTAGAGCGATGAAAATTTCCGCCTAGATGCAGTTTGACCTCAGTAATAAGATGGAACTTTCAAATTTGTGCGCACGAACCCCTATATGGGGTTTTATGGGTTTTTTACGTTCATCAGAGATTCCAAGGACCAAATTTTAGAAAAAAAACTCTTCCTCAAGACCAGTTTTTGCTAGGGGTGTATGGATTTGTTAATCGGGCTTCCATCGAGTTATTGAGCTAAAAGATATGTTTTTAGAGCAGTTTGAGCTACTTAATATAAAAATGTAAGAATAAATTAGTGCAAATGAGTGCATATAGTGTTTAGGCCCATATATGGGCTTTACCCTATAATGCACATATTTGCTCAAAATGAGGAAATTGTACGTGTTTAAGCCTAAAACTTTTAGGGTCAGTAGAACTAGGGTTGCCGAGCGAGAATTGAAAAGTGTATTTAAAGAGCGTACAACAAGCTAAAGACTTGAAAGTTGAAGTCATGGTACAGTTTTGCACGGAGAATCCGATAAAAAAAAAATAAAATTCGAGGGGTTTTGTGATGTCCGGAAGATATCGGTTTTTGCCGGTTTCTCGAGTACCGTTAGGAGTTTTTTTGAAAATTTAGTTCTAGAGTGAAAAAATTATCGAGAATTTTTTGAAATTGAAAAATTTGTAATATGACACCTTTTGGGGGGGGGGTCAAATTACAATATAACGTTATACTACCCCTATGACAACATATGACCCCTTATTTTGAAGGATTTTCAACACAGATTTTTCTAAAATTAGAAAAAGTGCAATTTGACACCATTAAAGGGGTCAAATTACACAAAAACGAAAAACTCCCTGCGACAATTTTTGATTTTTCGCTCGTCAACCCTAAGTAGAACCCGAAGATTCGGAATATGAAACTAGTTTTTTTAGCGGAGCAAAAATTAACTCTCAGATGGAAGGAGTGAAAATTTCATTATGGTAACCCGTAGGGGGATATTGTGTGCATATATGCACAGTGTGTAATGCANAAAATCGAGGCTGTAGGGTGTGCCAATCGGCACACAGCTTAGTTTAAGCACTAGTGGTTTGGGCCACCTTCGGACGTCAAAAAAGGGATGAAAACGGTCTCAAAAAAGAATTCCACTTTGTGCATCGTGATCTACGCCCTCGAATTGACCGGGGTACGAAGTTTCAGCGAACAAAAAAAATTTTCAGATTCCTTTAATTTTCTTAGGCGCCATTACACACTGTGCATATATGCACACAATTTCCCCCTACGGGTTACCATAATGAAATTTTCACTCCTTCCATCTGAGAGTTAATTTTTGCTCCGTTTAAAAAAATTAGTTTCATATTCCGAATCTTCGGGTTCTACTGACCCTAAAAGTTTTAGACTAAAACACGTAAAATTTCCTCAGTTCGAGCAATTATGGGCATTATAGGGTAAAACCCATATATGGGCCTAAACCCTATTGCACTCATTAGCACTAACTTATTATTATATTTTTATAAGTAGCTCAAACTGCTCTAAAAAATATATCTTTCAGCTCAATAACTCGATGGAAGCCCGATTAACAAATCCATACACCCCTAGCTAAAACTGGGTCTTGAGAAAGAGTTTTTTTATAAAATTTGGTCCTTGGAATCTCTGATGAACGTAAAAAACCCATATAGGGGTTCGTGCGCACAAATTTGAAAGTTCCATCTTATTACTGAGGTCAAACTGCATCTAGGCGGAAATTTTCATCGCTCTAGCTTGTTGGGTTTTTGAGATAGAAATTAGGTGCATCCCTATTCTTTATAAGTAAGTTAAACCTGTTAGCATTCAATTGTCTAATGGCGTAATGGATAGCGCGCTGGCTTCATAAGCCAAAGGTGCCAAGATCGAATACAAGTTGCGCCCTTCTTTTTTTCTTTTCTATCCTTTCATATTTTTCATAGAAAATGCGACATTAAAAGGTGTAAAAATCTCGAATTCTACTACAACAACATGTGTTGAACCAAAAATATGCAACACTCTAGGCACTCAGACACATCGTTTAAAGCAAAGATGAGCTTTTTCCGATGTCGGGAACTTTCTGTAGGAGGTTCCCAAAACAGCCTTCTTAAAAAAGGTTGACATTCAAAAACGTTGAAATCTCGAATTCTACAACAACAACATGTGTTGAACCAAAAATATGCAACACTCTACACATACAGACGCAACTTTTAAACGCAAAATGAGCAGTTTACGATGTACAGAACTCCCTGTAGCCGGGTCCCAAGGAGGGTCCCCAACGCACCCTTCAGGCATCAAAAAAGGGATGAAAAAAGGGTTAAATTGAAAAACTGTTTTTGCCAAAGTGTTTTTCAGGATCGATTTACCCTATATTTAAGTTTTCAGCCAAAAAAAAAAATTTCGAGATTTTTTTAATCTGAAACAGGCCTGTGGGTACGTCCCGACCGGACGTAGCTTCTGTCTGATATCTGTACTAAATCTGAATTTGGCGGCGCTGTTGACCAAATTGGCGCTGTTGACTGGAGTGATGGATAAATGTCTCGAAGTAGCTTTGGCTGTTGCGTTAAAGCCGGACGAATCCTTGCATTCAAAACATGCTCCAGCTCTGACTGAAAGGCCTCTTTATCAATATTTGACTCATGGCTAATGGGTCTTGATATGGAGCATTGGTCATACTTATCGCCGGNATTGACTTTTGTTCAAGATGACTTTGCTCAACGGTGTCTGAGGGTTAACTGCGTCAAAGTGTTCACTGTTGAAACGCAATCTAAAAATACAGATTTTTTTATAAATTGCTTATAATAACATTTGTTTTCTTACATTACAGGGGGTCTGGTTATAAGGTCAAGCGCGAAAAAAATGACTTGACCTTAATGCACTCCAGAAAAGAGCACTCCGAAAAAAAAGTGAAAAAATACAAATGTATAAATAATTATTTATCTTGAAAAAAATTGACTTTACCTTATAGTGGTGTATAAGTATCATCCTTTTGTGACTTGATAACCAGACCCCCTGTAGTTGTAATAACGAGTATTTAAGTGCACGATTTTTAGGTTAAAAGAGGCTAATTCGTATAATACACCCTTACCCAGTTATCTTAACACGAGTTATTTCAACACTAGATATCGTAACAAAATTGGCTTATCTTAGCACTTTTTGGACCAAAATGTATCACGATTTCCAATTATCTTACTACCCAATTACTTACCCTACCCCACTATCTTAACAAAATTCAATGTATCTTAACATCTTCTTTTTCAGCGAAACAGTTGTTAATATAACTGGTTTGGTAGTCTATGTTATAAAGAGGGAAGACTGGTGATAAAAAAAATCGTCAATACTTTTGTAACTCCTAAATACGTTCGTTATGGGATTAGGGAATTTATACACTTCTTACTTCAATAACGTCATTTATCCCAAAACGGCCGCTGTTTTCGTAAAAAAGTGATTCTCCCAAAGGCCTCTGTTTTATAACGCATTTTTGGGGTAACACTAGATGTGCCAAAATTTTTATCTATAAAAAGCGGAAATTGCCCTGACAGTCATTACAAGGAAATGAGGAAAAAACATTTTCGTTTTTTGGAATCTGGGCCATTTCAAAATATAATACATTTGTATGAACCAATCGCATTAAAATGGCTGGCTTAATTTAACAATGGTAATTTTACGATTTTTTAGTTAAAATTGTCACATAAATCATGGAAAAAGAAAAACAACTAATTCCATAACGTTAACCTTATAATGACCGCTTTTTCGAGAACCGAAGATGGGAACCGACTTGAAAGTAAGGTCGACCTTCGTTTTTGACTGAAAAAAGTGCAAAAAATAATAATTTTGTCGATTTATTCTAATCCGAAGGTCATGATTAAATCCCAATGACCTTTGTACACTCCCTACTCTCATATGGGACGCTCATATGACGGATGTTTATCCCATAACGGCTATTTTCCCCTTTTTCTATAGAAAGATTGGGCACATCTAGTGTATAAAAGGCGTGCATTTATGGGACAAAGATCGTCCCAGAACCGCCCTTTATGGAAGTAAGAACTGTAAACCATTTAATATGAGTGTCAAAAACCAATTCAGGACATATAGTCGATTTAATGTTTTAAATTTAGGAAATTATTTAGGGTTCAAAAGTGAGCACGAAAATTTGTAACCCACAAAAACCCAAATGGACCCGAATTGGACCCAAGCCGAGCGTAAATTACACCACCTACCTGCTTAAAGTAACACCAAAATGAACAAAAAAACTGTTACTTTAAGCGAAAATTGTTACTTTAAGCAGGTAGGGCGTAGGTTAAATCGAAAAAAAGTTCAGATAGTGTTACTTTAAGCGAAATCAGGCTTTTTTCTGTTACTTTAAGCGGAACCAGGCTTTTGAATTGCGCAATTTGAAAAATATTTAATTTGTTGTAATGTTTAATTTTTTTGTTACTTTAAGCAGAAATGGGGTCATAGAATTGCGCAATTTGAAAACCTCACGTGATAAATTATTACTAATACAGGGGAAAGGGATCCAAAAAAAAAAGTTACTTTATCTTTAACTAAGATTTTATTTTTCACTTTTAATAAACTACTTTGACCTTTTACTATTTAAAGAAATGGTTTGTCCGAGAAAAATTGTATAGACCAAATAATGGCTACCCCTTTTTCAATATATTTTTTTTTTGATAATTTTTCATACCAAAAATAGTTCTGAATGATTAATGAGATGAAAAGTATTTTTGAAAATACTTTACATACGAAAATATTAAAGCATAAAAATGAAATCCTAGAAAAACTGTTACTTTAAGCGGAACTGTTACTTTAAGCGGGTAGTGCGTGGGTTGAAAAAGTTACCACTATTCGCAAAAAAACTGTTACTTTAAGCGAATAGTGTTACTTTAAGCAGCGTTACTTTAAGCAGGTAGGTGGTGTATTATATAAATTATTATTATTAAATTCATTATAAGTGTACTCACCCCAAACAAATGGACCCGAATTTAACCCTACTGAACCTAGAATATTTACTTATAGACTTTCCAGGCATGGTTAGTTATACTGTATAACTTATACACCACCTTCCTGCTTGAAGTAACAGTCATTTTTTCCGCCTACTGTTAGAGTAACAGTTCAACTTTAAGTACAATCCTTGATTCCATAAGGGGCGCTTCCATTACGGCCGTTTATCCCATAACGGTCGTTTTTTTCTCAAAAAAGTGATTATTCTATAACGGCCGTTTTTTTATTACGGTATTGAAAATAAGGCATTTCAATGCAAGTGTCAGACATTAACGATTATAAATTATAAGTATTATACAAGACTGGCTCATAAATAATGGAATAAGTCGTATTTTAATAAATATTTTAAAATTAAATAAGCTATTTTATTTCAATTTGTCCGAAATTAACAACATGAGGGGCCCTAATTCCATAACGGCCGTTTATCCCATAACGGCCGCTTTTTTCGAGAACCGAAAACGGCCGTTATGGAATCAAGGACTGTAACAGTTTCTTGGTCCATTTTCGGGTTAACGTTAAGCAGATATGCGGAACTATTAAGCAGGTAGTGCGTAGGTGGGAAAATGACGGTTAATTTAAGCAAGTAGCTGGTGTATATGTATCCGGCCAATCCCACAAAATAAGCAAAAAAAAACGTTTGGGCCGTTTACTTGTAAAACTGTAAGAACTCTTAAAAAGTCCTTCTTGGTTTATGAATTAAATATGTTTAAAAACCGACCCTTATTTTGCGACCCCCACAACATCCATTCTTTTTTCATTAAAGCTTTCGTGAAAAATTAATTTATTGAATTATAAAAATAAACATATAAATTGAGAAGATAAAATGAATGTACAGATATACAAATAATAACAAGTAGAATTAACTCCGAAGGGATGCATTGATATGGCGGCACGGATTTCCCCCTTAGAGTTAAACAACATCAAGTTGAAAAGACCGTTTAACATACGCAAAAAAGGGGGAAACGGTTTGAAACCACTAAAATCATGATAAATTTAAAAAAAGTTGGGACATCCGGCGAAGGACTTAACCGCGGGCCACATTTTTATTTTTTAACTCCCGGAGTCCTTAAATAAGACGTATGAAGAGAGTGCAACTTGAGCTAAGAAAACTCAAATGATTAGCAGAGCGATTTGTTTTCTTTGGTTAAAAATGTATCAATTTAACTCCCATGCACCAGTTGGTCATTATGACTAGGGCACGGTTTTCATCTGAAGCTTGTAACCGTCATCGTCGATCATCCAGTCTTTTGGGCTCGCGAACCATTTAATTGGAACAGCCGCTGATTGGTTCAATTTTTCTTGAATTTCTTTTCGAGAAACTCCGAAATCCTTTGGCCCGTTTGTGATGAGATTATGTTGTTGAATGGTTTTTCGATTTTTTGGGATTATTATGATTGGGTCGGTCCTGTTTGTGTTTTTCAAGTAAAAATTTTCATCGTCGATTTTTAGGATTAGGACGGCATGGCTGCTTTCGCTTTTCGGCTTCTGGATTTTGACGATCGTATTTACCTAAAGAAATGGGAAATTAAAAAAATAAAGCAGTTTTTGGTCGACTTAAAAGTAGATTGATTTTGATGACGGCCCCCTGTGGTACTGGGGGATACTTCATATCTTCGTCCGGATTAGGGGGTAGATAGCTACCCATTTATTGTAAAAAAAATGATACAACGCCCTATATTCTATCGATTTTGTTGATTATTATTTTATTTTGAAGCCCTGGTCTTCTACTTTTGTATGTTTTATATAAAAAAACTTAACACCCGTGCTGCGTGACCACAAACGTCCCGAACATTTGGTCCAAAATTTACATTTCCGAAAGTCTGTCCAAAAATCATATGGAATACAGTCCTTAGTCCCATTACGGCGGTTTTCGGTTATCGAAAAAGCGTCCGTAATGGTATTAACGGCATAATGGAATTAACACCCCTAATAGACGACTTTTTTTTTTCACTCAACCCACACTAAAGTTTTATAGAAATCCATACCAGAAACGCTACCGAGACATGCTCAACGGTAATCAACAGCCAAATGGTGGGCGCATGGCGTAGGGGGGGTCTGTTTTTCTTCGGAAGAAAGTACCGGTGTTTATGGCCGGTCAAACTTTACATGTAAATAGTACTGTAATAAGCATTGTTGCCTCTTTAAACCGGCTTAATAACCTATAATTAATCAAAAAGGGGTTTAAAGTTTTAAAATAATATATCATAGTAATATAACATGTAAAAAACGGGCGATTAACTTTTTTATCACGAGTTTAAAATTTAGGACATGCTCGGCTGAACTTCGGGAAACCGATAATTTTCGACTTTAACCGGTGATGAAAACCGGTACTTTCGTCCGACGAAAAACAGACCCCCCCTACGCCATGCGCCCACCATTTGGCTGTTGATTACCGTTGAGCATGTCTCGATAGCGTTTCTGGTATGGATTTCTATAAAACTTTAGTGTGGGTTGAGTGAAAAAAAAAAGTTGTCATAGGGTTATTTCCCGACAAATGTATATGTACGAGTTATAAATTTAATACACAGGATGCAGCCTTAACCGGCCACTCAAATTCTGGCCACTAAAATTCTGGAGGTCTTCATCCAGAAGCGTAAAAAAACATGATTGACTTGACCTTAGTGCCCAAAAAAACTGACTTGACCTTAGTGCAAAAAAACTGACTTGACCTTATAACGGCACAAATGGCTGACCTTATAACCAACCCCCCTGTAGTTTATCAAAAAAGACCATAAGGTCGTATAAAATACAAATACATTTTAAGTTAAAATTATTAACGTCAGAAACTTAAGTGTCAAAAATATCCTTGAACTTAACGACGGAAAAATGGCTGACCTTATAACCAACCCCTTTAGTATACACTGTATTCCACTAAAGAAAAAAATTAAAATAAACCAAATTACCTCAAACTTTCTCTCGCCGGCATTAAACCAGACTTTGTTGTCGGGAAGATGTTTTTTATAATCTTCAAGGACTTTTTGGACCCCGGCGGAATTCGGATGGGTTAAAACATCGTAGGACAATTCGGTTCTAGAAATATCGATTCCGGCGTTTTCTAAAAGTGCACGAACTGGAAGAATGCGTTTCCACCCCTCAACTTCAAACGCACTTCTATAAACTAACCGCTGGACGACGGTTTCCATTGCGGCAGTTTGCTGACTCGGATCACCCTGGAAACTCCGCGGGTTAACGCATCCCACAAAAATCGCAAACATTTTTTTGAAGGAATATTTTGGCACCTTTTTAGCAGTCGAAATTTCAATCCTTTCAATTTCGGCGGCTATATTTTCGACATCTTTTTTGGCTTCTTCAACTGGGGGCACCGACTGTTTATGCGTTTTTTCGACAAATTCAAAAAGCGTCTGTCGAAATCCGGACATGGTAGCATAAGAGTGGCACAATTCGGTCACATTTTGGTCGTGAAACTTTGTGACCTCGAAAGAATCGGCCACCGTTGGCAGAAAAGAGTCGAAAAATAATTCCACTTGGGTCAAAACGTCCACTGAACCCTGGGTCTTTTCGGCGACTTCGGGGCTTTCCGAATTTAGTGATAACCCTTCTAGTTCCTCGTTGGTTAACCGGAAATTGCTCTCGCGAAAATCTTTTAAATACATTCTTTGTTTGGGATCGGCCTTAAAAGAGGAATTTTATTCAATTTTAGAAATATTTACTAAAAAACGTTCAAATTAATTAGGTGACCTATATTTAATACATCGTTCAGTATAATTCTGGACCAGAGATGGTATAAATTTTATTTTTGGTGAACGACGCCCAATTTATAGGGCAAGTTTAATAAGAATTTTCAGACCGGTCGTACAAACTTTGCCGGTAGCAATTACCGGTTAAAGTAAATACTCAATTGAAAGCAGTAGTGAATAAAAAATTGCTACATGGGGTTGGTTATAAGGCCAAGGTCGGAAAAACTGACTTGACCTTAATGGACTCTTGAAAAAACTTGACCTTATAACCAACCCTGGGAAAAATTTCTACCGGAAATTTTTTTTTCGGCATTTGCCCTTACAGTTGGAAAAAAAGTTCAAAAAGACATGATTTTATAGAGGGAGGTCTTCATCCAGAAACATCCATTAAAATAAGACACGATTTTAAAGATTTTTTCCCTAGAAGTATGCTTCTCAAATAAACTGACTTGACCTTATAACGGCACAAATGGCTGACCTTATAACCAACCCCCTGTACCATATTTCCTACAAGATAGATATCTAATGGAAAAAATCGATTGTGATAAATAAATGGACCCGTCAAAGCACTTACATGTAATAATTGTTTAAGTGAATTTAGAAATATCTTGAAGGACTGGTTATGGTCGAAAAGATTTATTTCTTCGGTAATGGGCTGTGCCAAAAGATTCCAGCCCAATTTCCACCGAAAAACGATCAAAATGACGACTTTAGCAAAAGCATAATTATCACTCCGGGTCGAAGGGGTGCCCATGAACTGTTCCGGGGAGCCAAATCCAGGTGTCCCCGATTGACCTTCAAGTTTCGAGGTTTTCGTCGAAATTCCAAAATCCGTCAAAATGAACGTTTTCCCATCCCATTGATCGTTTTTGAGATTCATTAATATATTAGACGGCTTAATGTCCAGATGACATAAATTNCCCCCCTGTACACGGAATTTAAAAAATCTAATGGGATAAATTAATGGACCAGACAAAGCACTTACATGTAATAACTGTTCAAGCGAGTTTAAAAATTTGTTGAATGATTGGTCGAAAACATTGATTTTTTCGGTAATAGGCTGGGCAAGTAAATTCCAGCCCAATTTCCACCCAAAAATGAGCAGAATGACGACTTTTGCAAAAGCATAATTATCACTACGGGTCGAAGGAGTTCCCATGAACTGTTCCGGTGAGCCAAATCCAGGTGTCCCCGATTGACCTTCCAGTTTTTCGTTTGTTGTCGAAATACCAAAATCGGTCAAAATGAACGTTTTCTCATCCCATTTATTTTCGACGAGTGTCATCAGTATGTTGGACGGTTTAACATCGAGATGACATAACTTATTTTTTTGTACGAAAATTAACACTTCTTTCAATTTTGACACCATTAACCTTCTGTGCTTTTCTGGAGACTTTATTTTTTCATTTTTGAGATATTGCCAAAGATTGGAGTTGTAAAGTCGCATGACCGTCACGTGGTTAAGTTTATCACCGAATATTTGAAATTTTGCTTCTTTAATTTTTATAATATTTTCGTGGGAAATCGAACTGGCTCGAAGTTCATTCGGACGGTAAGATTCTTCAATATCGTCAATATCTTGAGTAACCAACAGAATTTCCGGGAGATTTTTTATTCCATTTTTATCTGGCGAAATTCTAATTGCGAGTTCTTCTTTATCCTTATTGTACTTTAAAACAACCGCCTCGCCGCCTACTGCCAAAACAAGCGACATATCAATCTCAATGTTTGACGGATATTGTTTTCCAATTTTTTCCACCAAAAACCTTTCAACTTCGGAAGAATGTAAATCGGCAGCCCAATCTAATCCGATATCAGGAACGGACTAAAAACGATTTATTTTCTTAAAAGTTGCTTATAAGGTCGCCACTTATTATTTATGAGTCATAAAGTTCTTATACCTCTGTATCCAATTTTAATCGACCTTAAAATCTAACAGAGTTTGATCTACAATTCTAAAAATCAAATTCTTATAAATATCTTCTCAAAACGATGTCCCAGATAACGGCACACCCGGTGTATAACGAATTTAAGTATGATCAATTTTTGAACTTAAAAAATTAAAAAAAAAGTCTGAAACTATTTTATAGAAAAAAATGTATTTACAGTTCTAACTAATTAGTATGCGATGTTTAGTCTTCTACCCAAGTTTATGAATAGATTTGCGCTTTACAGAGGGGCCGCCAAGTAAGGGACAGTTTCTCAATTTAATGACTAGGCATGCAGCGAAATTTCGTTCTAGAGTCCCTTACTTATGTAACCAGATGAGGTTTATGATATAATAAAAGTTAACTTACTATAAGTCGGCCATCTTTAACTGTTAGAGTGAATTTTATTGTGACCCCTTTTTGTTTGAAAAAATTTGCGAGAAAACACTTCCCTCCGCCGAAAGGATATTGACATAAAAGTGGTTCCGGCAAATCGTACAGGTTATTAAAAACGGTTATCACACGTTGTCTAATATTG
>SCLG01002062.1:0-12245 GCA_004367875.1 Oikopleura albicans
GAATGAGTTTGTTGACCAATGGATATACCGTTGGACACAATTTCATCACGAATGGATGGAATTCGAAGGGCCCGTTTTGATCTCCTGTTTCGAAACAATGCGAAATAATCTTACCGATGAGGTTGGAAAATGGCTAACTTTTATGGACTTTGACCACAGACGTTTGGGATGCGTTAATTATGATCCAGTTGGACAATTTTATAGACATAAGGAACATTGATTTTAAGATACAATTTGCAAGCTTATTAAGTTAATAACTGTTGCTTTTCTAGCACAATTACGGACTTTATTTTTTCTAGGAGTACTCGGAGTGTACCGAAGTGTACAATTCTTCAGACGAGGTATTAGTAATAATTTAATTATCCTAATAGTGTCCCATTGACCTTGTTATATGGTAGCAATCTTAGCACACGCATAATTAGGTAGTTTCAATTGTATACATGTAGTATGTCCTAACGTTCTGTTATTATATCACCATTTCATTGAAAATGTAGTTTCAATTGTACAGAGTGGACGGCGTAAAATCGGTCCAATTGTTGACAAGTGATTTGGGCCATAGTTGCGTATTCAAGAATTTTTAAAAAAAAATGAATCTGTTTCGCGTAAAACGACCAAGTGTTGACAAGCGAAAATACTAGAATACTTGTCAACAATTGGACCGATTTTACGCCGTCCACTCTGTATACACGTAGTATGTCCTAACGTTCTGTTATTATATCACCATTTCATTGAAAATGATGTTTAATATATATTTTTATCCGGGTTTAAATGTTCCATTTATTTTTAAAAAACTATGAAAAAACACATCAAAAAATTATGACCAGACCAAGGACTACAGTCATATATATACGCCAATTCAGAGGGAGATGGTCATGTCTCAAATTCGAAACGTTTCAACCAGTTTGAGTGAAAATAATTTTGAAGATTGTACTAAGTATTTTACGTATGATAATTGTTGCAATGAAGGAAAACTGCCGTTTTAAGAATCACCATATAAAAATAGCCATTAAACCCATATTACGTAAAAACCTGTACAAAAAACTAATAAATCAATATCAAATTAATCTACATCTCTGCAGGGATCTAGGGGAGGTACGCCGTACCGAGTTATGTTACCTGAGAACGTAACACTTTTTGGGAAACAGTCGACATGCAGCTAAACTTCAAACACGACAGTTTTTCTCCGTCCTTGCGTCATTGTTCGCGTATCAGTGATAGACTATCACGTTGTATAACGAAAAGCGGTATATTTAGCTTGTTTGAAAAAGAAACCATAGAAAAGAAATATACCTGGTATTAAACAAAATTACCAAAAACAAGTCTATGCGAGAACGTAAACCTAGGACGGTACGGTCGACTTATTTGCATAAAAGGCAAAAAACAAACCCTGTCTGGAGAATAAAAAAGGATTTTTATTTGTAAACAAATTTACCGAACCGCCCTTAATGTGTTTCCCTCAAAAATCTTTTGTGGACTTTATTAAGGTTTATAAGCTAGATAATTATAATTTGATCTTGATGGTTTGGTTTCGTTGATTACTTTATTATATTATGAATATGTGTTGCAGTTCGAAATATAGTATCAATATCGTTCAATTAATTTTCCTTGAAAAAATGAACAAGCGACAGATTTTCCACTAATGTCACATCCAGTTTCATGGTTATGTGTGTATTGTGCATACTCAACATAAAGTGTAACTTTTTGATTTTCCGCCAAATTCAATTCTGTACTAATAAAATTTGAATCGGGAAACGCGGAACTCCCAACTTCGGTGGCAGACTGGAATTTGTTTACGGTACTTCCATCAACTTTTAGATGTATTCTATAGTTATGGTATTTAAAATATGAAGCGTCCATAGTTATAAGATACAGATCAAATTTGTATCGTCCATCTACAGGCGCAGTAAAGGTTCCACTCGATTTGTCATACGCTCCAAGCGACTTGTCTATAAATTGTTCCTCAAATTCAAGGTAATTCCCTCTTTGGATGGTGGATGATGTGCTTAAACAGATATAACGAAATTGTTTTGGGAGTCAACTGAAGTCAACAAAACTTATAGAATATAAAATACAGTATACCCTGTTTATATGAGCGGCACGTTTCTCGTTGGTTCAATTTCAAGGTCACGAAGTTATATGATTTTCTCATTCAAATAGTTATTCAAGTATATTTTTTGTTCTGAACGTATGGAACTTGTTCTTTGAAAAACTGAATGAGCTAAAAAAACGTCACTCGAAGTTTCGTTATTAAAAATCAAACTGGTGTCTCTTTAGTAGAAGAAGTACAACAATCCTGCGTAGAATTTACTCGCTTTTAGATTTACTAGGGTTACTAGGTTACCTTGCATAAAACTTAAAATAGTATGCAACTTTATCAAGTTCGGAGGGATAAACAGCTTCCATTGATTTTCCTGTGCATTCCAAATCACCGAGACTATAAATGATCCAACTGTAGCGGGATTGACTATCTCCGTAATTTAACGCAGTAACGGGCAGCTGTCTCCGATTTGACAGAACTCCTTCATCTACATTGAAATCAGTATCGAAATCGTCACAGTTGCATTTACCCTAAAGGTCGAAACACAATCAAAGTTTAAAGCTATTTTGTACTATCGAACTATACCTCAAAGTGTTCATGAGCACAACCTTTTCCTTCCAGTGAACATTGACAACCTTGTGTATTATTTTCGTAAGAGCCATGCCAATATTGGTAACTTGCGCCATTTCTGTCTGTTCAATAGGATTCTGAATTATTCATTTTATATTGTTTACTGCCACAATACAATCGTCTTCTGCGAAAATCTGTACGAAGACCGAACTCTTATTTTTTTTTTAGATAAATCATTCTAAAGAATATAAAAAATAAATAAATACCGTATGTTGAAGCTCAGACTGTGGCGTTGATGCCAACATAGCGTTTTGAAACATATGAAAATGGCTCAAAGCACAACAGTCTGAGCTCCAACACACGGTTCAATTTAAAAGATATGTTCATTAAGATTTGTGAATCCAACTGTCCACCATGACGTCTCGGATAATGGATTATTAGTGCAATTATTGATGATTGTTTGGGAGCATTTTGCAGAGATATCTGTTAGTCGACTGATTTGCTCCAAAGTGGCATTATACTTGAATTCATCACGGTAACAACCTCGATCCGCACAACCGTCATTTTGTAGTGGGGTTGACGTGATCCCGTAGTGATGGTCGAGTTTTATCACCGTTTTACCTACATCCGCATAAAACTCACAATAAACTTCGAAGGGCTACTTTTAGGGTTTCATGCGGCTTATCGTATATATTTTAGAGAATTTTTCGAAAAAAAAAGCAATTTAGAGCACAAACGGAGAAAAGTTAGAGGACTTCATATGTGATGACGCCCTAAGCGATAAACACACTACGAGGATTACATGAAATTTTCTAGAAACTTTCTAAGAAGTCTCGAAATTATTTGAAACTTTCCATAAGACTACGAAGCGTAAACAGGGAGTCGTTATTTTTGTCGAAATTGACAGATAAATTAATATATTTTCATATTAGTATATTTTTATTAGTTTTTTATCGGCCTTAAATTAGTGTACATTCTTTAACTCGTCCCCGTTCGCGAAAAGACGTACCCCGTCCCCGTCGTATTCCAGCATTTTTGCTGGATCGCGCGTAATAGGCGATAGAGAAAAAACGCGACAATATTTTTCAATAATTTTTTTTCTATTGACGATCTGTGGGACTTCTGCGTTAATCAACACATCAAACGTTATAATTTAGAAAAAACATTTTACTAAAAATGATGTTTTTTTGCGATCGCTGGGGAGAAAAAAAAACCCTTTTTTCTTTTGTTGTTTTCTCACCCAAAAATTATTTTTTTCAATTGAAATTTAAAATACAGTAACTTTAACATCTGTGACGAGGTTTGATTTTTCAGATTAAACGATTAGACAACTAGTATCATGTCACGTAGAGAATTTCTCGAGAACGTGTGTCCTAACATGTGTGGAACCCCCACCTGGGATATGAGGGACACGAAATAGAAAAGTGAACGCCTTGATTTTTTCACATATGATATAATATACCCGATTATATTTGTGTAGAAAAAAAATAGACCGAACCGACCTAACCGGTTTGATTTAACCGGTTTTTCGATTTTTACGTTTTGGGCTCATATTTTCGTAAATATATTATTTTTTTAGCAAATAAACTTATCAAAAACATTTTTATTGTCAAAAGCAACTTCAAAAGATCATTTGGCTATTTTTCAATTTGAAAAGACGCTGTCTGCCCAAAACGGAAAACACGCCATGGCGCGCCGCTAGAGTTTCGGTGTCGCGTGTCCAATTTCCAAAATATTTTTGTTCTCATTTTGATATCAAAAAATAGAGAATTAAATTTCAGGTAGATTTGTCAAAACAATTTTTTTCTGAGAGGTGTTCATCATACTAAAATTTATTAAAAAGAGGTGATTCCAGCAAAAATGCTGGATTAAAACGGGGACGAGTTAACCAAAAAGTAGTTGACTGATAAAATTTTCTCAACATAGGATTCAACTCATTTTCTGTATTTTTTTGAAACCCAAAGCTCAACGTCGGTTGAAGGTTGAATCAGGTACTCGCCGTCATCTTTTGTGCCTAGAGTGACCAATTCTTGGCATGAGGCCGGTAATTTGACGGGAATCACAATATCCTCAATTTTATTTGTCTTTTTTTCAAGGTCATCAATACGCTCATTTTGTTTTAGAATTGTTTCATTTTGCTCATTAGTTTGGTTTTTGAGCTGTTCGATTTGTTGATTTTGCTCTTCCGTTGTGCGTATCAATAAGTTAACAGCATTAGCGAGATCTCGAATATCAGGACATGACGAAACTTCTCCGCAAAAAGAAGTTGATGGAACAGAAGTCGGCGGAAAAGCAGTCGTGGTTTTTGGTGCTGTTTCGTAAACAAAATTTGCGTTGGCCTAAATGTTTCAACTTATAGTACTGTTTTGTTACTGTTATCTTGACAAATATCTCTTAAAGACTAATTTCGGCAGTAAAATTACCATTTATTATTTTTTATCCTTTGTAAGTAATTTACCTTTACCCTCGACTTTTGCACTTTCAAATCGACCAAATGGTAATTTCAACTCATTTTATAAAAATACTTCAAAAAAAAATAGAGACAATGCAACTTGTTAGGTCTCATTTAATAGTCACGTTGTGAACTTGAGTGAATTTCATTCAATTGGAAGAATGATTAATTTTCCATCCTTAAGATCATCGAAATAAAAAAAAAATCAGTTTCTAAGGCGCCTGAGACTTTTTGACCAGGATCTAGATATTTTAACACAATTTTTCAGCAGATCAGCCTTCTCTGAATTATTATAGGTATCATAGTATGTAACTGTATGTTCTTCATCATTTACACATCGTTCACTGTTTATAAAAACCAATTTGGACACCAGAAATACATAAACAAACCGTGATAACAGAAAGTACAAGAAATGTCGCCTTGTTACGCATCCTTCAGAGTTATGATCTGGTAGAAAGTCAAAGTTATCGAACTACTAATAACATAATGAATGTTCTCATAAATTGACCATTATAATTATCATGATGACATATCATACTGTTGCGTTACTATTGAAATATTCAATATTTTCTAACTCCTTGACAAACAAACTGGTCAAGTATAATTTACTCATAATTATTGTGTCATATATAAGTAATATTACAAATTTCTAAATTATAGACGCCCAGTTAGAAAACAACACATGGTGTACAGTCAAAGCCCATGCATTTTTGTATTGAAAAACGTGCTGATTAAAAGAGATATGCACATTTAGAGAGACATGCACATTGAGAAGACATTACTTGTCGTTCTCACGACAATATTACCACTTATCAAGAAGAGTTGGCGAGATAACTTATATACGCGATCATATGAATCGAATTTCTGTTTCGAAACAGCTGTTTTATGTAAATTCCGAACTAGCATACTATATTTGATGTAAAATACATGTGAGCGTGTTTTCATAAAAAGAGTATTCATTATGATTAGAAAAATAGTTAAACAAAACTTGTTTTAAATGGCTTTTTGATAGTCATTTACCCAATTTGATCATATTTTCTGACAATACTTTCATGACCGTCGGAAACTTCTCTCTCGATACTTTTTGAAAAATACACCAATTGGCATTTGCACTTTATGCTCCTAAATGGCAAGGTTATCAAAATGGCACCGACTAAATTGGTATCATATATTTTTGGTTAAAACTATAAGAGGCTGAAAGGTCAAAATGTATAAGTAAGAATTCGACGCAAATTTGCGTCGAATTCTGAGTTATTCCGTTTCTACTTTCGACCAGCCCAATATGTGCAAATATTTGCGTGGAATTCGGACTTATTCCATTTACATTTTAGACCTTTTATACTTTCGACGACCTCTTATACGGTCGACCAAAACTTCATGATACCAATTTAGTCGGTGCCATCAAAATGGGCTACAAGGTAGACCTCTTTCATTTACACCGCTTGAGGGTTTATCAGGCCCCTCTTTATCAGGCCACTTTGCCCGCTCGTGCGCTTATCAGACCACTTTTTTTCCAGAAAGTTTTTCACCAATCCCGCCCACGCACTGAGGGTTTATCAGGCCACCTGAGGGTTTATCAGGCCACTTGGCATGTTAGTTTATATCCGCGATAACATTTTCCCGCTTGTCGGAAACTTGCATTTACCGGCACCATGTGAAAAAAAACAAATAATATCGGGTCANAAAAAAATAATTTTTGGGCGAGAAAACAACAAAAGAAAAAAGGTTCTCCCGAGCGATCGCAAAAAACACCGTTTTAAGTAATATGTTTTTTCTGAATTATAACGTTTGATGTGTTGATTAACGCAGAAGTCCCACAGCTTGTCAATAGAAAAAAAATTATTGAAAAATATTGTCGCGTTTTTTCGCTATCGCCTATCACGCGCGATCCAGCAAAAATGCTGGAAAAGGACGGGGACGGGGTGCGTCTTTTCGCGAACGGGGACGAGTTAATCTTATCAATTGTCCTAAACTTGAACGAATTATTTTTTTTTTTCATTGGATCAAAATTGTTTTGCTTAGACTTTGTATTTACAAATTGTTTTTATTGAATTTTGTGATTTATTGAAATATTACCTTTTCGATTGTCATTCTCGTTTTCGGCGTGAAGTGGATCCCACCAATCATCATCTCCCGGGTGGCTCTTCTCTGTAAAATGAATTGGATTTTTACGAAAGCACTCGTCAGCATACTCACACGGTATACGGGTCTCTCTTGGTTGTGGAACTTCCTGTCTACTAGTAGTATTCGGCGAACAATTTTCGCAANTAGGTATGATAAATATATAAATTTCTCAATATAAGTGTTATTTAGTTACAACAAAAAGTAGTGATTCGGATTATTACATCACCGATTATGTTTTCTTGCGAGATGGCTACAATTCCGGGTATGTACATAGAACAATGAGTATTGCGGGAATATTCTCAGATGATAATCTGGATAGTGATGATTATAAAGGTCCCACCGCGACAGCCTTATTAGCGTCCAGACGAAGAATTGCCGAGGAAGTCACACGAGGTGGAAAAAAATTATAATATTGTTACAACTATCAATCATGGATTGGCGAGACAAGAAAAACCTCTACCAGCAGGTATACCTATACAAATAACATTTAACAGAGCAATTGCAGCAAAAAGTTTGATACAAATAAGCGATAAAACAGATACCAATCAGCCTTGGATATACGATCACAAAACAGTGAGAATTATGAACCCCATACTCCGATGCTATTTTGTTGAATCAGTTAAAGCAGCTCAATTTTACAACAAAACTAAAATGTACGACGTTCAACTACCATTTTTGGATTACTTAGTGCGTCGTGAATTATTGATGGATAACGTCGGTGATTTCAACTTAAAATTATTTGAAGGTTAAAAAAATTGTTTATTTTTCTGAAAATAACTTGTATTAAGGACCGCTTCCGGCTGTACTATAATGGGATTTATGTCGTCCGACGCATTTGGAGGATCATTTGAAAAATCATGCTTAAAAATTGAAAGACATGATTTAAAGTCTTTTGAACTTCGAGTGGATTCTCAACCAATAAAATTACATCCGTTGAAAATGAACAACGAAAATTCAATCGAATTCTTCACAAATTACTTGCAAAACACAAATTTATAACCCTCATTCGACTGGAAGTTTAACTTACGAAAACTTCAACGAAAGTAATTTTCTTATATTTAACAACTTGAAAGAAGAAGGTCATACCAACTTTCGCTGAAATTATCCTTTAACAGAGTACTGACAAGCAAATTATTTTGCATATTTATTCCTATTTATGAAAAAAAANATTGTTTTTGACTCTTATTTTAATGTACAAATTCAACAATAAAATTATGTAAATCAACTGTGTTTTATTATCTGTCAGAACTTTTTGATAAATTAATATTAAATAAATTTACAAGTTTATAAATATTTTTTGTATGTTTTTAGGTTTTTATTTATCGGATTGGTTAGCAGAAACATAATACGGCAGGTTAAGTGAAAGAAATTTATATAACCGTGCTGTCATAAGAACTGTTGTAATAGTAAAGAACAAATTGATGATTGTTAAGGACAAAACCACATATTTTATTTCATGATCACCGCTCTTTCAACTGGCAAACTTGGTTGAATTAATATGTATGATTTGTTGACAAAACGAGTACTCCATTCGTTTTCACTCATCTGTATGTTGATTGAGTTGGATATATTTAGCGGTTGAGGAAATTTCAAACTGTTGAACAAAATATAAAGTCTGTGATACAGTGTAAAATATCAAAAAGTGTAAATGAATAGAACAAATGCATTTTCTGATGGTATCTGTTCGACCATCGTGTTATATAGTCTCTGATTTTCTATCATTGGTCAAAAAATGTTGTGGGTTGGCTCATGTTTCGGTTGAAATCCCAATCATATCATCATGAAAAAAAATAAACAATTCAAATTTGCTCATATAAGTACGAAAATAGCATTACACTCAAAACGTTGTTGTTAGATTTCACACACACACACTTGAAAATTACCTCTGAGAAATGAAAAAATGAAATTCGCGCGGGAACTATTTTTAAAATTCCGAACATTCTCTTTTAAAAATTGTTTTTTTTTTCTGTTTTGTTTGATACGCTTATACATTATTCAAAGTAACATGATACACACTTGAACGGTCAACTGACGAAAAAATAACAAAAAATGAATATCAATATCGATTTTTCTTGAAAATTTTTTTTCGGGGGAAAAATTTTTTTTCGAAATTTTTTTTTGATAATTTTTTTGAAATGTTTTGGAAAAAATCCAAAAAAATTTGAAATTTTAAAATTCTTTTGGAAAAATTCCAAAAATTTTTGAAATTTTTTTTGGAAAAAATCAAAAAAATTTTTGAATTGTTGGTGCTCTTTGGCGCCATAATTTGCGTGTTCATTATTTGGCACTCTGGCACCACCATTTTTGTGTTCATTTTTTTTTTGCTCTCTCTACCGCCATTATTTTTAGTGTTAGAAAATTCCCTTTCATACTTACCCGAAGTTCTAACTACTGATGTCCCAATCTACATAAAAGATATAGATGCATCTTATATGTTGCTAACTGAGACACCGCGTGGATTGAGCGGGAAAAATGTTCAAGTGATAATACGGTAAATATATTGTATAACTCTTTAAAGGCGGCTGTGTGCTAAGGGCCGAAGAAGAAAAAATTGTTACTTTACTCGAATTAGATTATGGTTCAGATATTATAAGTGAGAACAATTTTATTTTAATTAATGGTCAACCAGAAAGTTATAAACGATTGACAAATGCTAAAGATACATCCCCTATAGTTCTTTTTGAGTGGCTTTCTGACATTGTTGATTTGAATGTATTTGAAAGAACAAAGGTAATTCTTATGGTCGAAAATTTACGGTCATAAACTATGGTTCATAATATTAAACTCACAGCATTAAACTCTTTAAGGTTTTTCACGAACTCATAATTGCTTCAGCTAATGCAAAGTTAAATCTAGCTTGGAGATCGGCGGTAATTTGTAAGTACTTTGACATTTTTACGTATTATGTTTTCGGGTATTGTTTGATTCTAAAGTCTTCTCTAAAGTCTTGAAACACTTCTCGCACGTGCGCGCGACACTGCCATCGTGCGTCTCAAACCTATTACATGAAAAAATATTCTCATTTTTTACAGTTTCAGACGGTATCAACAGTTGATAATCAACTTGAAGCGTTCAGTCCCTACCTTAAAATCGTTACGTTCAAAATCGTTACGGAATGACGCCATGACTCAAAATTGTTACGAAATGACGACAAGACTAAAAATCGTAACGATGTTACGAACCACAAATTGTAACGATTTTGAGGTAGGGATTGTTCAATTCCACAGTAATCAATTTCAACATTCATCATAAGAGTAACCAACAACCTTCATTTTGCTGACTTCTTTGGCTACCCCTTTTATGTAAAGAAGTAATGAAAAATTGTATTAAGACGACGCTGAAATTGGCAAAACCGATCCAATGATGACTGTCAATTTTGCAAACCAAAAACCTACGACGAACATTTTAAATCTCTCAAATAAAACTATTGGTGCTGTGTTACAAACAGGCAAGTTACTCAAAAGGATCAGTTACACCAAATAACACGAGGTTACATTTCTCACAAACGGTTCTCGGTTTATAAGGATTGTAAGCAAATTTAGCCGATAAGGAGATGAAACATAACGGCGCAGGGGTATACAAACGGGGACTTAATTATAAATTAAAAGTCTGTTCCGGTATCATTCATCACAAACGATTATTCGTCTATTTAGATTTAAAGGGAAAATAATTTAGATTGGAGCACGGTCCCTGACCAATGTGTTAAATTTGAAGAACTGAGAGTTGAGGAAAACAACTCGATGAAGTCATCATGCGTATTGATGGTCAACAGTACAACATTTGTGTTTGGTGGAACAAATTCTGGTGGAACACCAAAACAAATAAGTCAATTATACCCATGGGGGTTACGGCAGATTGGAGGTCTTCCATTTGAGTTCGGGTCAGGGCGCTGCGTAAACGCAAACAACACCATTTATCTTTGTTTTTCTATACGTTTTACTAAAAAATGTTATACAAGGTAAAAACATTCATTTCTACTCCCAGGTGGACAAATGTGCAAATTTGAAAAAAAAACACCCTAAATCGATCGAAAATGCTGGTAAACCGGGCTTAAATTATACAGAAATTAAAAACGCTAAAACACGGATTTAGTTAAATTTTAGGAGAAAATATATAAAACGTAAAATGGAACTGATGTTTTTTGTGAGATTTATCAAACTCAAAATGGCTGCAAGGCGTTTTGCGCAAATTTTTTATGCATTTATTTAAATCATTTTTGTCAACACAGCAAAAATCGGTTACAATTGGTTTCAAATGCATTATCAAAGTTACTTTTTTTAAGAGTGGGAAATACCTTGTTTTCTCTAAGAAAAATCTGAAATTTTGCATGTCGCTAAAGAAATGTTGAAAGAAAATGATGAGAGAAACTTTAGATAACAAATTGAACGATCAATCATTACATACAGTATGAGGTATAATAACGCGCTTCTCGCGTTTCTTGTTTTTAAACTCATTTGAATACAAAAATGAGAAAGTGAGAAACACCTTATTTTACACCATACTGTATGAGTCATAACGGATTCATTTCTGTCATCTTACCTGTATATATCGTGAAGACATGTTTCATACATAATCATTTTTATGTTTTTTTTTCGCATTTAATAGTGTTCCCGTTGACGCCGGGGAACCCGAAAAAAAAAAAGGTGTTCCCGTTGCTCCCCCCCCTTTATGAGACCCTACTCGTGAATCCGACAATTTTTTACTCACTTACAATTTTTAGCACAAATTTTAATTTTGACAGGCTAGATACGTTGCAGGATACGAATGCAGATCATTTCATGGGACAGGTAATCCAACATGATGGGACACTTATGGCAATGGGCGGAAAATATATTTTTGATGGTAAAAAAATAATTATGACTGTAGAAGTATATCAGTATCAAAATAAATCAGGATTGTGGAACGATAACATCCCGCAACTTCCAGACTTTAATCCTTTATGGGATTTCTCAGCTCTATCAATTAATCGCCATCTTTACCTTTTTGGTAAGCTTACATGTATATCGAATAAGATATTTTTCAAAACCATTGTGCCGAAAAGCTATGACTTGACAATTTAAC
>SCLG01002064.1:1991-13149 GCA_004367875.1 Oikopleura albicans
CATCGAACTTTCAAAAAGATCCTAGGCAATTCATGTGTTTTGAAGGAAAAAAATGCTATAAAATCATGTCTTTTTACGGTTTTATTTTGAACACAGACCCTGGAAGATTGCTGCTACTACTGATCCACAATTTTAAAATCTCTATTTATCTCAGTTGTTAAGTGTTTTTTGTCATTTTCTTTATTTTGTATGGTAAAATATGGTATCCTTGATATCAAACAGGTTGGAAACTATCAAATTTTATTATGAAATTGGAAGAAAATCTAGAAAAAATGGCCTAAATTCACGTAAGTTAACAGTTTTGTCATTTTTTCACAAAAAAGCCTAAATTCACGTAAGTTAACAGTATTTAAAAAGTTTTCCAGCATTTCCGCCCACGCACTACCCATCTAAGTTAACAAAATGCACGTAAATTAACAAAATTCACGTAAGTTAACACCTTTATTTCCCAAAAGTTTTGTTAACTTACGTAGGTAGGTGGTGTACTAAGTACGTATATAATAATTTCATTACCCAAAATAATTCATACTGTGTGGTCCAACAATGAATCAGTCAGGACTAATTTCCGCACGCAATTTTATACTGTTTCAGCATAAAAAGTGCGTGTGAAAAGTTGCTCTGTCTGATTAATTATTTGACCACACCGTATTGATATCACATACAGTATGTGATATCAATACGGCGTGGTCAAACAATTAATCAGACAGAGCAACTTTTCACACGCACTTTTTATGCGGAAACAGTATAAAACTGCGTGCGGTATGTCACATACTTGTACAAGCTGTACCCAATCGTCTTGCGGAAATGGATTATTTCGTCATTTTAACGCCTACGCGCTGCCGTTCGGTTTTAAAAAACTTTCGCAAAATAACTGTACTTTAGTAGTGTTGTATAAGCTTTACAAGCTTTACAGGTCCTTTGTCTAAATTTTGGACACATTTTAATTTAATTGCAATGATCCTTTTTCTCTTATTTATGGATCAGCTAAAGACCCAAAAGTTTTAAGATTCAATAGCTGTTTTAATTTTCAAACGCAGTCTTAAGTTGGACATATCATAGACTAAAAGATAAAACTGAATTTGAACAGATTTTTACAGGTAATCCTTAGCGATAATATATCATTGACAACATAGGTGAAATCGGTCTAACTCATCGATTTCATTGATAATCCGTGATAAGTAATAGACTTGAATCAACTTGTAAGGTGGATTCAGATTGAATTTGACGAGTTTGAACAAAAACTGTTGTTTTTATNATCTCTAGTTCAACGACTCCGTGTCATTTCGAAATACGATTTAATTGAGTTTTAAGTTAAAAGTTTCAACTTATAACTTTTAACTCTTGCTTATTTATATATTTATACTTGATGTGAGCAAATCAAATACACCACCTAACCATTTGACTCAACACCATTTTGCTTAACAGTTTGCATTTGACTTAACAGTTTGCAGTTGAATTAACACTTTTTTTGTCCGTTTTTTCTCTTTTTTTTCCCAGCATTTCCGCCTACGCCCTTGGGGTTTATCACGCCGGTTTTGGAAGGAGAAAGTGGCCTGACAAACCCTCAGGCGGTGTATAACATTTTTTTGGATTTTTCATTCATTATATTGTTTTATATCATTTTTTTACAGTTTCAAGTTTTCCAAGGTTTTAACCTACGCACTACCCATGTGGCTTAACAGTTTGCATTTGACTTAACAATTTGCATTTGAATTAACACCTTTTTTCGGGAAAAAATGTGTTAAGTTAAATGGTTAGGTGGTGTATATAGGTTTTATAGGCCATTTAGCTAAGAATTTATCAGTTTTGTTAAAAATGAGCAGTCTTGAGTCAAGACTCTTGACCGAGTATTATGTTAATCGAAAGCAAAAATTCAGAATATGAAATAATATTTTTTTTAATTGACCGGGAATTCCCCGATTTTTATTCAAAAACACGTAAAATTATTGTTTTGAACAATTTTAGGGTAAATTGGGGCTACAAATTTCGATGCTGGAATTATTTATTTCATCCGACCAATAATTCACCGGTAATTCCTGGTTTTTAATTCAAAAACACGAAAAATTATCCGTTTTTAACGCTTTTTAGGTAAATTGGGGCTAAGAATTTTCGGGCCCAGATATAGCAGGTATGGTTCCTTAGGATGTTATTAGGAGAAAAAAAAATCAATTTAATAGTTCCCAAGCTTAAAAACACTATTTGAGTTCTTACCCCACAAAATTCCCCGGAAGTTGAAGCTATCGAAAAGTTGGCAATCTCGTTTTTATTCTCTGGAATATATTCACATCCGGAATATATTGTCGGAAGATGCCGATTACGGCGCGTCATTACAAAAGAAAAAAAACTCTTGATATCAAAACAACCTTGTTCTTATGCTAACAAAATTGAAAAAGTAAACATACACAGATGAACTAGTGAGATTATGGGCACGATCATCCAGGTTTAGGCCTCCCGGTGACCAATAGTCTGTGTTTCCACGAAAAACAGTCTAGCTTACACAAATATTTATATCGATTTACTTTAGGTTGAAAGACGAGTCTCAGTAACAAGACGATTTTAGTAGAAAGACTATTAGTCTTGATTAAATCATCAAGGGTGGTTAGGTCGAAAATGTTATTGGCACTTTTGCAGTCTTTTTTGTTTTCACACAATCCCCCTAACCCAAAAAAAAAATGATCCAACAAGACGTTCAAACGAAGAAAAACGAATGAGAAACCGGAAGTCCGAAGTACAGGCCTTTTGCTTGACACTTTCGCATGACTCATAGGGCCTAAAATCTGTCAAGAAACGGGATTTTTGTCAAGAAAAGGGCAATGTGTCAAGATTTGGGACACCGACTGTTCAACCGTATATGTGAACGATGAAAATACAGTTTTGAGGAACATTTTTCCTAGAAAAATCTATTTAAATGTATTAAAATATGAAACAGTCGAATATAAAACTAGTAAAATATATTTTGGTGAAAACTGGTTAACAAATTACATCTGGATTTTAAGAAAATTGTCAAGATATGGGAATTTGTCAAGAAAAAATCTACCGACCATATGAGTCCTAGGGCCTAAAATCTGTCAAGAAACGGGGTTTTTGTCAAGAAAAAGGCTGTAAAGAAAAAGGCGATAGGACTAACTCTCAACACACCCTAACCAGTTATCTCAACAAAGTTAACACTTTTCAACAAAGTTAACACTTTTCAACAAAGTTAACACTTTTCGAGCAAAACAGTTGTTAACTGGTAGATAAGTGACCATGTGGTGTAGTTATAGTGCGAGAAAGAATGGGAAATAGTTCCCGAAGGATGGGAAAAAAACGCACTATAATTTTTAAATTCATACAATGTGTGCTAACAATAAGGTGCGCTAAACAAGTTGAAAAAGTTTCAACATATAAATTACAGTCCTTGTCCCAAAATGTTTTTTTTTAAACCTGGGACGTTTCAGGGACATTGTATATGATATAATAAATAGTTTCTGTGAAGCATCGCGTAAAACTTATATCGGAGAAAATGTAAACGATTTTCTTCGTCCCCTATTTCGACCAATGGTTTTTTCGGATAAAAAGCGTCTCCCCGTCTTATAACCATTTCCCGTCTCACCCTAAAATAGATCTGATCTCTTTCAAGCCGCCATTGGATCTTTTACTTATTTTAGCACTGGTATAGACTATACCGTATAGTCCTTGTTTTCCAAAAATTGCTATCAATTGACTTCATTCTATCATAAGTACGGCTTTGTTTACGAAAATTAACTGACAAATGTCTTCCAGTGGATTTAGGACTGTTTCACATAAAATAACGGACACATACGACCGTTTTTGACTTGTAGTTAGAAAAAGGGTTTAATATATAAAAAAAGTGTTTAATTGTGTGACAATATTGAATTACGAAAGAAAATCATAAATACTAATTCATAAGAAATGTTTTGCGAAATGAGAACGCGTGCTTAATTCCAATTATATATAAAAAATATCATTGCACTTCTAGAATTAGAAAATCTTCTTATTTTCCAATGCAGCAATATCAAATTTACCAAAATCTTTGCACGAAATACAGATGAAAATAAAAATTAAAGCTTGTATTTTTTTCTTTGGATAACCTAAAATCAAAGATATCTGAGAGTCATACCGTACGAAGACCGTTAGTGGGAACACAAAAATATCAGTAAGTCGGAAAAAGCAAGATAGTTAATAAAAAAAAATTGTACTCGTTGGTGTTCGCCTATTCTCATCGAGAAAAAAAATCTTACGTGTTGCAGAAAATTGTTACTAACATTACTATCGGTGTACGGTACACAGCGGACGTAGATGTTATTTGTAACTTTTGCGATCTCCGCGGTATACGGATTAGGCTGCCCACGAACTTTTTCAGTTAAAAAATGTCGCCAAATGAAAAAAGTGAGTATACTATAGGCTACCCACAAACTTTTTCAGGTAAAAAAATATGTCTCCGAATGAAAAAAATAAGTATCCTAGATGATACAGTTTGATCCGCTGAACAAAAAATCTCATTGGAGAAAATTCTAATTTTAACCCCTAGGCGGCGCAAATTACCATTTTGGCCATTTTGTCACAGGAAGTCGATTATTTCCGGTTTTAAAGATATGCCATCTTTTCAGGGTAAAAAAAACTACAAAACGCTTCAATTTAAGATACTTGAAGTATATATATTCAGGATCAGTGGAACGAGAGCTTTCATTTAAGACTACTTTCAGTGAAATCGAAGAAAAAAAATTTTCCAATGTTCTAAACCTACGCAAAAATTTCGAAAATTTTTCGAAAATTTTTTTTTCAAAAATTATTTTTCCAAAAGCTACAAAATGCACTTTCCCGATTTTGGATAGTGGTTTTGGTACTCCTAAACCCGAAGTTTGTGGGCAGCCTAGTATACTAGGTGATAAAGTTTGATCAGCTGAACAAAAAGTCTTATTAGAGGAAGTCCGTATTTTAATGGCGCAAAGGCTATTTTTGTGCAGAAATCGTCAATTTCCGATTTTGCATATCGTTTGCGGTACTCCTGAACCCGAAGTTTGTGGGCAGCCTAATACATATATATCAGAGGACCGTTTACGGACTAATGAATCAGAGTTGGAGGTTTTTAAGAATATGTACCGGTTTATTGCCGGTCAACGGTAGTATGTGCGTATTATTAGTGGGTAATTAGTTTGGTTTACATATTGTAACAATATTATTATTATAACTAGGAAACGGCTAGGAGTAAAGACTCGGATAACAAGCGAGTATACGTAGGAGTCTCCTAGGCGCCGTTTTTTTTCGCGGGAAGTTACTTTAGCAGGAACGCTCTTTTCCTGGAAAAACATCATGTCACGTATGCAGGAAGTTACCTTATTGGGAACGCACTTAATCGGGAAGTTAGCTTCTCGGGAAAGTACTTTCTCGAGAATGGACTGAGATGTCAATTGGCACAACAAACTTTAAACTGAAAACAAAACTAATTTTTAACCCCGCACCGAAGTCACCAATCTAACAATATTATTATTGTCAAAAAAATGTCCAAATAAGTGCACATAGTGTAGGCGTTTTAACTGGAACATGTTTATCAAAAAAAGTGTTCAAATAGGTGCACCGTGCACCATTAGGAATTGTGTGCAAATAGGTGTCCAAAATTTCATGTGTTGTGTTATGATAGAGCCATTACCTTTAATCTCCGTTTTTTTTGAATTTCCTAATCAATTACAGTAGATTTTGAAGAAAAAATTTGCCAATTTAATATTCTGGTTTCCGAGAGGCTGTCAAATATCTCTTTTATTTCCTTTTTCTTCATAAACCGTTAAATGTGATTTTCTTGCCGGCGTTTTGTAACATTTTCAGGGAAAATATAATCAGGTTTTTATGCACTGCTAAAGTCGTTAATGCAAGGGCATTTTTTTTTGCCTTTTTTGCAATTATTTATCCAAAAACTGTTACGATTTGAATATTTTGTTACGATTTGGCTTCCACAAATGTATTGTATTATTCATTATTGTCGCGAAATAAGGGTTGATGGCGTCTAATAAATGCGTTTTTATTCGGTCATTTTTATTATTTCTTCGGCCCCATGATACATGTAGATATACATGTAATTAATTCGAATTATTATTTAATTAAACTTTATTTTTTCGAATTGATAATATCAAGCAAAAGATATAATTTCGTAAAGTAACAGCTAAAAAATCGGCTATTCTTTCGATTCGCCAAATAACGGTCGGATCGCCATATAAGGGTCGATTTTTCAACAGATGAAATGACTTTTTATTTGGCGACCTCACCGTTAAATACATCAAAAGGGCGATTTAAATAAAGTCATCAATAATGTGATAATTTTATTAGTTAAATTTAAAATAGAATTGTATTATTTATTGCCTAGCTTGAATTTCGACGAAAATTTATTGAGACAATTTATTTACCTCAGCAAGAAGTTGCAGGCTATCGGAATAGATGTCCATTTTTTCTGAAACCCTTCTTTCTCTTGTTTAAAAACTAATTATTCTCTGTTTTTTTTGGTCGGAATTCGCGACAAAATTTTTCGGTTGTTAAATCTGCGATGTTGGCCCATTTGCCATGCTTGACTTGATATAAAGGAGAAAAATATCCTATTTTTATAAACACTTTCGCACCAACGGCGCAATCTAATTGGTTCTCAGCCTACAAAAAACGTCCTTATCCAGACGGGAAATCGATTAAAGTATTGGTTTTTCAGCTCTTTCCTTTCAATTCATTTTATAACAATAGGATGGAAAATAACAATAAAATGATAAATAATAATAACGAAGATGTTTTTGCTTGCGTAAACCATTTTTAGGCTTTTTCAGGTATTAACTTTTCCTAATACCCTATCTTATGGTACACAGGGTTCCATAAAATCAGGATTACTTTAATTACATTGAGAGATTTATACATAATTGATTACCGGATAACTGCGCAAGGTGTCATATAATTGCATGAGACGGTGTTTTGTGTAAAAAATAATTGAAAATTCTTCACAAATCTCATGTAGCCCGCTTTGGGGCCCATTCGGTAATCCAATATGGTTATCGTATACAACGACCCGGAAATTGATACGTTTTTGTAAAACCAACCCGGAATTTGAGAAAGCGACCCGGAATTGGGTGGCCCGGAATTGGAGTACCCTCTGTACTATGTTGTCCCGCTTCGCGGGCCTATTCAGTAACCAAATATGGTCATTATATCATATGTTGCCCGCTTCGCGGGCCCATTCCCGGGCCCATTCGCTAATTCAATATGGGTATCACATAAATTTTTTTCACGCGCGTGCTGTTATCCAGTATTTTTTCTAAATAAATTAATGGTAAACTCCTCTCAAATTCGTTATGGTGCTGTCGTCTACAGGTTTAGTCTCATGAAAATCGGCTGAGCGTTTCTAGAATAGAGCAATTTTCTTCTTTTTTTCTTGAAATTGGGTGCTCCTATTGGCGAATATCATTTTAAAATGTGCCGACACGGTATACTAGAAACGCGCAGCCGATTTTCATGAGACTAAACCAGTAGCTTTTTTCCTGAAAAAAAAAACATGGAAAACTTGTTAACAAATCTCGTGTGTTGTATAATATAGTCTACATTAGTCTACATAGAGTCTGTATATTCCGTAAAGACTTATATAATTATTAGTTCCAGCTAAGCACTTAATTGAGCACCATGTGTAGTATGTGTACATTGTGTACTTCAAAATATAACTTAAGTTTTTTCATACAACTCAGTATATTTTATTCCAAATCAAACTCTAACAGCTTTCTTGGACGCGAATGTTTTTCCGAAAAGCAAGATCAAATAAAATTGATGTTTTCACAGAATTCATTTTGAATGACTCAGTTTCATGAAACAGACAGTATTTTTCTAATAAGCGGAAACGCACGACCTACTGGTTAGGAAAACATTTTTTAATCGCCCTCGTAACCTTGGCGGTGGGAGTTCTTAATAAAATAGCCGACTTTTGTGTGACGTAAGTGATTTTCCGAATTAAATAAACTATTATTTTAATGTTTAATAGAAATTCCACTATTCAAATTAAAATTATTTGAAATCGAGGCCATAATATATTAATACAATTCTAGGTCAAGAGAACCAAAATTTTGTTCTCTACATTTAGAATTCACATATAGTACCTATACATGGGGCTTAATATTTAGGGACACACAATTCAGGGACAATTTGACCATAAGGATTCAAATTAAGGGACGCTTTTTTTTTCAAAAATTGAGGGACAAAATTCAAATTTCGAGACAAAAGTGGACATTTCTCAAAAAAAAAACTGTCCCTTAACTCTCAGGGGGAAGGAGTTTTTGGGAACCCGTAGGGGGAAAATGCGTGTAAATAAACACGCACTTAAAAAATTCAAAATAATTTGCAATAATTCGAAAAAACTGGTAAAGCCAAGTTGTAGAGCTCGTCAAACTACGTCGATTTGACTATTCAGAAATTGATTTGGGCCACCAGGGCCCCCTAGAGAGCTGTTTAAAATCTCCAACCTACGCAAAAAACACCGTCAATCGAATTTTCTCGAAAAGTTGAGGGGGGTCAGCAATACCCGTTTTGCCCTACGGGGCCTCCATATGCCTTAAATTGACGAAAAAAAACACTTGCATGTCTATTTACACGCACTTCCCCCTGGGAGTTAATGAGAGACCCCCGGTAGTAACTTAATATAACCCAAGTCAGTTAACAAAATTTCTGACTTTTTTGGGTCATCTCAGGGCTTGGCAAAATTAGTGGTCTTGCTTGGGTCGGATTAGCTTAAAATGAAACTTTTTTCCAACTGGCTTGGCTTTGCTTAATGAAGCCTTAGAATTTCCCTGGCTTAGCTTAACACATTATTGCCGAGCCCTGTGCCAGCTATGCAAAAACGATTAATTACCGATTTTTGTAACTGTTGTTACGTTTGCCAATTATAGTATCAATCTCGGTATTTTTGTGAATTAGTATTAAAGAGTCAATAAAATATGAAGAAATTTGTATTTCATGTTTATCATAGACAAAACAGTATGTTTCGATAAATGTCAGAAACGTATTTAGTCTGTTATTAAATATACAAAGAAATTTATCTTTAGACTTAAACATATGATTGTAATTACCGCTGATATTCACTAGCACGTTATTGATAGCTTGCACATTTTATTCGAAATGAATTTTATACAGGGATGGACCAAGTAAGGGCTTGACGTGGGTAGGAACGTCAAATAATGGCACGTTTAATTTCGAAAAAATAGACGCCGAAAAAGTAACGCTCATGACAATAAAGGTTAAAGGGGTTCGAAAAACAGGAGACTTACCCTTACTTGGCGTCCGCTCTACAGTGCTTACTTTCAGTACGCATACACTCATAACGCACGATTTCTTCCAATACGGACGCTTTTTTGTGTAAAAAATTGTCCGCAAAACTGTCAAAAAACTGGACACTTTATGACAATTTCCTCAACACGTACGCTATTATCGAGAATCAAAATTGTCCGTATTGGAAGTAAGAACTGTATCTCAGTTATTTAAAACGAAATTTTACAGCTTTTTTGAGTAATCCTTTTGAGTACTGTAATTGGTCAGAGGTGGAAAAATTTCCGCTGATTACCCTTTCGCCGGAAAATGAAACAGACCGATTCAGACGGTGCCAAATAGACTATTGGAAGTTTGAAAGAAGTCTATAAATGAGAATCTTCTGTAACTCCTCAAAATTTTCCATGTGGCCAAAATGAATAAATCACGCTAGTCGAAGGTTGAAAATTTAAATAAAAAGTCTTAATTTTATAATGCCCGATTAACATATTTATAGCCTGTTAAAAATGTCTTATTTATTTTTGACCTTGAGATCTCGTAGTGCTTAATGATGACATTAGATGCAAATTTCGAGGTGACGTTCGCTGCTCTTATTATTTAACAATTTTAGGCGAATTTAGAATATCGTTCCAAAAACTAAAGAAATAATTTTTGAAACTCACAATAAAATGAAAGAGTTTGTCCTATATATGAAACAAAGAGAAATTTCATTTTTACCTAGAATCCTTATACACATATGCAAAATGAAAAAAAAGTTTGAAACCGTAAACTTATATAACTTAATATTGCAGTTTACAGTTGGTGACGTAACGAGTTGACACTTTCGTTTCCGATTTATTCGTCAAAAACTGTCAACTTGTTTCACTTTGTCAACTTGTTACGTCACTTTTGCCTGTTTTTGCCCAAAAAACGCCCAAAAACTGTCAACTCGTTTCACTTTGTCAACTTGTTATCTGTCAACTCGTTACGTCACCAACTGTAACCCATAAGCACGAGCCTGGAAGTTGGCCCAGCTCCGGATAAAAAAACCGCATTTTTGTACAGTGCTCCTGGACACTCATATCAGATTTGCCCTTCCAGACTGAGAATTTTAAAATTTTTTTAAAGGGAATCCGGGTAAGTTTGACACGGCGTTTTTTTTATTTTACATTTTTCGATTTCCGGTTTTCACTTTTTTTTTACTGACCGGAAATAACCGGAAATGGAAGAGAATCAAAAAATATAAAGATCGCAAATTTGTTTTTAATTTTTATTCTGGAACATAAAATATGATATGACTCATATCATATGAGTGTCCAGGAGGACACTCCTTTTTCCGACGCTCTTTTCGAGAACCGAAAACGTCCGATTAATGGATAAGTACTGTATTGACTCTTACTTAGAGGACACAAAAGTCTCGATAAATATCCGATAATTTTGGTTGGGGTGCTGTCAAAAAATTTTGGTTACAGGTTAAGTTGGTTTATAATATGTTTTGACCTATTTATGTTTTTTCCAGATGGATAACCCGCTGATATTTTGATATACTTTGGGTATTTCTATCGAAAAAATCACTTACTAGATTTATGCCAAACACTATACCATAGGAATGAAAATAGTGTTGACAATGAAAGATATTATGTCATTGACGTGTAATGATAAAATCTACAGCTTGTAGCCAACACATACCATGATAAAAGGATCCAAAAAATATACAATAAAGAAACTACTAAAACTTTTTTTGTGTAGAGGTTTAGAATGATTTTTGAATGTTGAATAAATTTCATAAAAACCAAACAAAAGAGGTTGTCATGTCCTTATCACAGATCATTTCCACGGCGTCGTTTAGATTTGTTAATGGGAAAACTAATGAGGAGATTTCTACTGATTGATATCATAAATT
>SCLG01002075.1:0-21639 GCA_004367875.1 Oikopleura albicans
AATGTACAGCCAATTAGGGCACGCGCCTCGGGGGGAACCAACCCTATGGTTTCCAGCTGTTTCAAATCTAAACGCGGGTTTGTAGTCGGAAAATTGTTTTTAAAAGTTTCTAGAGGTTTTCAATATCGTAGGAAATATTTTTTTAACTTTTGAGAGTGATTGAGCAACGAAAAAAGGTAAAACCGCAACTTTTACCTCGAATTAGATCGAAATAACCGGTTGGTTAATCATTTTTTGTGCTGACTTCTAAATATTATGGAAGATAGTGCCAAGCTACAATATATATATCCGAATTGAATTCACACGGTTAATAATTATGATAATATATTATAATTATGATAAGAAAAGCGGAAAAACGAAAAAGCGGTTTAACTCTAACCGGTTAGGCCGGATGGGTCTAATTTTTTTTCTACACAAATATTATCGGGTATATTCTAACATCTCTGAAAGTTTCAAGGCTCTCAGACCTTTAGTTCGTCAAAGTTGTCGCCACGTGAGCGACCCTAGCTATAGCGGTACATTTTGTGCATTTCACTTTCCAAGTGTTATAAAAATTCTATAAAAAAATTACAACTGTCCGTGAAACATCTTACCAATTTTGCTATGGGAATACGTGCTGCCTCTTGTTAGCTGATTTCATGGTCTTTCTAAAATTTTAGGACATTTTTCGTAAAATCAGGTCGTTTTCTATTTTAAATTGAAAAAAATAGTGATCCAATAAAAAAACCTCAGGATGATTTCTGACACTTCTTTGAGGGTTTCCAGAAAATTCATTTTCTTAGTTCAACTGTTATTTTTTATGAAAACTTGCAAATCTAAATGGCCATATTGGTTACTTTTTCAGACTATAAAACAAAAAAATCCGCTTTCTCAAAGTAAGAGCCACCTGACATGTCTGACACGGGGCCAAAAGTCCTATTTTTTGGCCCTTACTTTGAGAAAAAAAGAAGTTTTGAGAAATGATGGCCCCTTATTTTGAGTTTTTTCTAAAAAATCGAGTCATTTGGCCCTTACTTTGAGAGAAAAATATTTTTTGAAAAAAAAAGTGCCAAAAGATGGCCCTTACTTTGGGTGAGCGGCCCTTACTTTGGGGCCCCCTGTGTTATTATTTTTAAAGTTTTATAAAAATGCAAGTATAATATACAAAAAAAATCATTTCAAGATTTATTCACAGAAAAATAGTAACTTAATCTTAATCAGAAATTAAAAATTGAAAGACGCGGAAATGTTGTTTATGAAAAGTCGAAAGATAAGCGTACGAGCGGCAATCTTCGCAATATAAGTGCGCTCCCTGTGTAATTCGAATTTCGAAATCAGTGTGCCACTTTTTTCCATGACATCTTTTTGGCCTTTCCCTCACATTCTAGAATTTGAAACAAAATTATGAACATGCCTATTTTGTTTTGTTTTTTGTTCTAAATTTTATAATTTCAAATGTCACATTTTTTAGACTTAACCTTGACAGAGAGAGTGAGAAATAATGGATTTTTTTCTCACGATAAAACAGCCGACAATATTTTTTTCCATGCAAGTTAAAAAATTAATTTGATTACATTACTGGTATACGATCCCTTAGGAAATAGTAAAAAAGGGAATGCTTAAAAAAGCTGTCTATACAAATGTTGATTATGGTAATTTTAGGTTGGTTTCGCGAGCGGATTCCGATAATTGTGAAACGTGATGGAAAAGCGGCATTCGACCGGTCTCGCAAACGACTAGGTCAAACTTCCAGTGTGAATTGCGATGCCAATAAAAGTAATTCTGATGATGAGCCCGCGGGCAAATTCGTGCCTTGTTACCCAATTCTTCATCGTATTCGCGAGATCATCGCCGACATTCACCTAAAAACACAAGTGCCCCACATGGCCCACGCCGCCGAGCTGCTCGATTTAACGCGCCACGCCAAATGCGCCTTACGTTGGTTTGACGCGACTTCCGTGCGCTGTTTTTCATTTTTGCTGTATCAAATTTTTTTCTATTTTGTGCGCGTGGTGTCGTCGGAGCAGCTCACGCATCTTTTAGCCGAAATTGACGCGCCATTGCAAAGCGCGCTGCTAATTACGCCCGAAAATGTTCTAATGTGTGCCTTGATTGAACCCATTGTGGAGGAGAATGCGAGGGAAAACCTACGCTTGTNATATTCTTTTCGAATCCTTATTAGGCGTCTGTGATATATCTCGAAAGTTAAGGAAGGGCGAATGCTTTGTCCAAGTGACTGTCCATCGCGACGAAATTGCCAATTCTGGCCAGTCAGACGGTAATAACTACCGTCGTGTTCGTTCGTCTTTGGCCGTCTACGAGATTCCCGATGGGACACCGATGGTGGTGGTGAAATGCCCGACCTATTACCCGGGCGACATCCGCATTTTAAAGCAACGAAATATTCCAGAACTCAAACATTTAGTCGATGTTGTCGTTTTTCCCGTCGAAAACATCGACAGACCCCATCCGCACGAAATACATGAAAGGTAATTTTTGAGTACTAGTCAACTAAAATAATGTTTTAATACAAATTTTATTTTCTTGAATATGGGTACAAAAGAAAGAGATTGATTCTCTGATCAAGGTGATATATATAAATGTAGATTGTACACGATTTATGGAATTTACATCGTATTTATTGTACATTAGTCAAAGTCATATCTTGAATTTAAAAAAATGGTACCTAATCCTATACTTCAGGCTTTAAGGTGCATGTAACATAGTCGGCTTTTTTTTAAAGACAACCAACTTGTGTTCAGCTTCTGATAGAGTTATCCGAATGAAATAATTTTTTTGCACCTGATAGCTAAATATGGGGCGTCTGCCCTTAACGGAGCACTTTTTTGAGTTAGGCCTTGGTCCGCCGATAAATTGCCGGACAAAACAGAGAGAAACCGGTATTTTATGTTTTGTCCGGCGATTTATCGGCGGTCAAAGGCCTAACTCAAAAAAGTGCTCCGTTAAGGGCAGATGCCCTATATTTAGCGATCAGGTGCAAAAAAATCATTTCATTCGGATAACTCTATCATAGTGAGAAGTTGCACACAAGTTGGTTGTCTCTTAAAAAAAAGCCGTCATATGTATGTTTTTGTTGATTTGTTTTGGGATATTTTTTGTTGCTATATAATTGTAGTTTTGTACGTTTGTACTTTTCTATCTGAGATATTGTTTTTTAGATATCTTAAGTCGTAGTTAGCTTTTATCTTATTGGAGACCCGTTTTTACACCCTTATTTTATTTTAGTGACTTGGACGGAGATGAATATTTTGTCTGTTGGGATCAAAGTCTCATTCCTAAAAAAGAGACGAAGCCAATGAAGGTGCCGGAAAAAGAGGCCAAAGCGAACAAAAATGACGACATTAAGCTGAACCATTTNAAAAAGATGACTTGACCTTATAGCGGTCACCTTTTGTGACCTTATAACCAGACCCCCCTGTATGATTTCTATAAAAAAATTATTACCCGTGTTTTACCCGTGTCGTTCTAAACGTATATGTCGAGTTCTAAATTTAAACCCAAAAAAAGTGAAAAAAGACATGATTTCTATAAAAAAAAATTATTACCCGTGTTTACCCCTGTCGTTCTAAACGTATATGTCGAGTTATAAATTTAAACCAAAAAAAGTGAAAAAGACATGATTTCAATAAAAAAATTATTACCCGTGTTTTTACCCGTGTCGTTCTAAATGTATATATGTCGTTCTAAATTTACACCCAAAAAAGTGAAAAAGACATGATTTATCTTGAAACAAAAACTTGAATTTATAGCGGCCAAACCACCAGACCTTATAACCAATTTGTCCGACTACACAATTAATTGCAAAAATAGAACGAACTAGTTTCACTCTGGAATTAAATTAATTCGCGTACCGTTTGGGTTGACAATTGTAACTTGTTCAATTTGCTCAGATGGTTGTTTAACCCGTTTGGCTGGACGGGCCGAAGTGGGCCGCGCTCTAACTGTTGACGCTGGTCGAATTATCTGAGTTTTGTTTAAATCTTCATTATCTAAACATAACAATTTATATACAGTACTTAAATCCAACAAGAACACTCCGACTNATAAGTTCATGCCATTTTATATCGTAACACAAGCTATGTTCTATTTAATCATATTTCGCCAGAATCAGATCGGCACCGACACATTGAGGCTGTGTAATATTCCCGCAATTGTATTCTCAAAATTTAACCCCCTTGGGGCGTGTGTGCCCGCCATTGCAATGAAGTTTTGTGATGTGATGAAAGAAACCGAAATTACTTATTGTCACGGAATTTTAGAACAGGTATTCTACAAATAACGCTCGATTTTTCCATCGCCAATTTTTATTAGTTTCTGATCTGCGTATGGATCTAAATTATATCAAATAATTAATTGAAATTTTATTTAACTAACATTTAATATTCAAATTTATAACGCAAAAAACATAAAAAAGTAAAATTATAACACTAAAATAGCCTAAGTTTGGGTTCGCTAAATAAGGCTCGGGTCGCTATGTAAAAGCGAAACGTAAAAGCGACCCTTATTTGACGCCCCTCTTTACATAAAATAGGGCTGGAAATTTCACACGAGTTAAATATACGTTCTATTGCTCAAGATTGTAGATTTTCGGTGTAGAAATGTAGAATATGGTTACTTTTGTAAAAAAAAATAAAATTTAAACTCAGGTTTTTCTAGATTTTTATTTTCAATGAAATATTTTTCATCCGAAATTTATTCCCAGTTTGACTTTTTTGCAGCAAAAGAGAGATGACATCTATTGCGTATTATTTAAGGCCTCTTTTAAATTTACTAATATAGACGTTTTTTACTGATTTTTAAAGTCGAGATCTTTACAATCGAATAAGTAGTTATTTGACTGAAATATATTGAAAACAACCTCAAGTCCCTAATTGGAGCCTTCAATTTGAAGGTCATGGTCAAGCATTTGTCTGCTTAGAGGCCAATTCATATTTTTGAAGGTCAACCCATGATCAACTGCAACAAAATTTGTGATCAATTTTTTCAGACACGTTCGAGTCAATTGTTAACTAGAGGTCGGGGTCAAGAAATAAATCCAATCGATTTTTATTTTCCATTTGACCCCTGCTTATTGCCCCAGATGGCTGAGCGGGTTGATACCTTTTATAACCATTGGGACGACGCCGATGATGAAACAGACTCAGAGGATGAATCCATGGATGAAAGTTGAAAAAAAAACGGAGAAAAATTTCTTCATGTTTAGCGAAAAAAAAAAATGCATTTATGAACGGAATTGGAATTCTAGAAGACCTGTTACTGACTGTCCTGACACTAATTTGCTAGAAGGTATTGATGAGGGTTTCGGATTGAGATGTTTTTTTGAGATTCTAATCATTTTACCCCTGTGATGGCTTTTGCTTCGATTAAAATTGAAACGTGTATCATATATTTAAATGACCAGTTCCTGACATATCAAATATAATTTTAATTATTAATATGAAAATTACGTGGGTTGTTTGGTGCCCAGCTATTATTGTCTTTTTTAATACCAATAACGCCCAATCATATTTTAAACTCATACGACACAGTGTGTGAAAAGTACTACTGCATGATTTTTAAATAAAAAAAATTAATGTTACTCACTAATGAGGTTTTGTTAAAGGAAAAGATTGGCATATCTGTATCACATTCCCTACATGTGCCGTACAATCGGTCCCGCAATGCGGTACCCGCAGTGCGTAATAATCGGTACTCCTAGAAAAGGTGGTTACTACTAAATTATAGTGTTTATTACTCCTATAAAATAATTTTTACGAATACCGCCTAATAAGGAATATTTTCGGTTAGGGGTTTATCTTGATTATTTGGAGATTTTATGTACACCATTTGTGCCGTTATCTTGCAAAAATATAGGCGTAAAAATTACGAATTTGACATTTCGACAAGATAACTGCGCAATTGGTGTAATTGTGTGGGTTTTGAGAGTAGAAAGTGATCCCAATTTAAACGAAAGTTTGGGCGAATGAGCATATTGTAATTTGAAATCAACTTAGAGTTACTAATCGAAAATTTCGGATACTCTAGTATTGGGACAAATGATATGATTTGAATCCCGTCCAATTTGGAATCCTTCATTTGATACATATTTTTCACTGTGAATAAGTTATTCAAATGTTATAAAACCTTAACTGAATACCCCCATGGTGATTCCAAGTGTTAACAAATGTATATTTTGTTGTTAGGAACTCGAAAATGGGATTAGTAAAGTTGCTGTATCGGAAGGGCTGGATTCCGAGTCGTCCAATGAAAAATCGCCTCGAAAGTGGGTGGCGATTGATACCAAGACGGCGAATGTCATTTCAAGAAGCTTGCCACGTTTTAGACGTTCCCATGGACGCCTCCAAGAAAAGCGTTAAAGAAGCATATTACGAGAAGGCAAAAATGTACCACCCTGATAATCAGGTATAAAATTTTTTTCCNAGTATTGGGACAAATGATATGATTTGAATCCCGTCCAATTTGGAATCCTTCATTTGATACATATTTTTCACTGTGAATAAGTTATTCAAATGTTATCAAACCTTAATTGAATACCCCCATGGTGATTCCAAGTGTTAACAAATGTATATTTTGTAGTTAAGAACTCGAAAATGGGATTAGTAAAGTTGTTGTATCGGAGGGGCTGGATTCCGAGTCGTCCAATGAAAAATCGCCTCGAAAGTGGGTGGCGATTGATACCAAGACGGCGAATGTCATTTCAAGAAGCTTGCCACGTTTTAGACGTTCCCATGGACGCCTCCAAGAAAAGCGTTAAAGAAGCATATTACGAGAAGGCAAAAATGTACCACCCTGATAATCAGGTATAAAATTTTTTCCACATATGATGATTTTTGTAAATACACTGNGAGTTACTAATCGAAAATTTCGGATACTCTAGTATTGGGACAAATGATATGATTTGAATCCCGTCCAATTTGGAATCCTTCATTTGATACATATTTTTCACTGTGAATAAGTTATTCAAATGTTATAAAACCTTAACTGAATACCCCCATGGTGATTCCAAGTGTTAACAAATGTATATTTTGTTGTTAGGAACTCGAAAATGGGATTAGTAAAGTTGCTGTATCGGAAGGGCTGGATTCCGAGTCGTCCAATGAAAAATCGCCTCGAAAGTGGGTGGCGATTGATACCAAGACGGCGAATGTCATTTCAAGAAGCTTGCCACGTTTTAGACGTTCCCATGGACGCCTCCAAGAAAAGCGTTAAAGAAGCATATTACGAGAAGGCAAAAATGTACCACCCTGATAATCAGGTATAAAAATTTTTGCACATATGATGATTTTTGTAAATACACTGAAACATATTGTGCTTATTTTTAGAGATTTGTTTGGACTTGAATCAAGACCGGAAGTACCGGTTAAAATTTTAACCGGTACTTCCGGTTTTGGTTGCGGTCCAAAAAAACTCGAAAAATAACCCCAATATATTTCAGTTAACTGAATGTAAACATTCTAAAAACGTCTGTCAATACCTGTTTTGGTTTTTTTCCGAAATATTTCTGCGATGAAAAAGTAATTTTTGAGTTGGTCTAAAAAAGTATTTCAGGCCACAGGCAACAGTGCCATGTTCCGAAAAGTTCGAAAAGCGTTTCAAATGTTGGATAATGTACCCCCAAGCAGCCGCCAAACGGCATATTCCACGTATAGCGCGTCGGGACATGATCACCATCAATATCGGGGTCAACAGCACGCATATGAAAGAGCGCGGGCTTATGAACAATTTCGACGCAATCGTTATGAACAGGCTTTCAAACGACAAAGAGCTCAAGAATGGCAACGTAGACATCAAGAGGATCATCATCGACGTGTTTGGAATCAGTTTAAAAAACACATGCGAGGTCGGTGGTTGAAAAACGACTCACAATTTAGACACATGAATGATTTTGCTGAAAACAGAAAAGGCTAAAGCCTTGATGAAATCATTTTTGGTGAACTAAATTTTTGTCAATTATCTTGCAAATATTGAGAAATGGGTCCACTGTATAAATATTTTTGCCTAGCCTCAACAGGCTAGAACGAAAAAAAAAATCAAACTCAGATGAAGGGTAAAATCGGGTAATTTTCACTGGTAGGGTATGGAAGCTTTCCATACCCTACCATTGGAAGGGTAAAACATTTTGGCTCGGGTACAACTCGGGCACAAATTTTTCAGTACCCTGACAGCATGTGTACCCGCGGGTAGTGGCCATCGGGTATGGGAGGCCACCTCTGAATTTTGGTCTCAAGATTTTATGGCCTTTTTAGCTTTATTGTCTTGTGGTTTTTGGAGCAACATTATGTGTTTTTGTGAAAAAAATTGTAAAATCGTGACTTTTTAGATATATATTTTTTAAGATATTTTTTTACCACGGATTAAGGCTTCTTCGCTCGACAAGGAATGAATTTTTCGTCAATGAGCGAGGGAGAATTTAAATGGTTGCCGCTTCTACTGGGCACAATTCCCGTTGCCGTCGCCTGTTGGGTCATATACAATGTCCAAATAGAGAAACAAAGTCTGCCTAATTCAAATATTAACCAGTCTTCTTCAATCCAGGCAGGGAATTAAAGATGATGTTAGGAAATTTTGACAGCGTCATGTTTTTTTATCATCAACTCGTGTATAATTTTGTGGACTGAACCGAAAAATTGGCCCGAAATGACCGAAATTACGGTTTCAAAGTTATCGCTTAAACATTTTTAAGTATTATAAATAATACTGGTATATTAAAAGATTAACTCCTACGCTCGGGAATTAAGATTTAACAACTATTCGACTTCAAAAATATATGAATATATGATCAAGTTGCATAAAGGTCTAAAAACGAGAAACATGAGCGTTATTTTTTTTTTGCATTGCACTAATAAATGCCCGGTAACCGGTTACAAATTTTCCAAGTTTGAAGCTTACGGCTAAGTTTACTGTAGTATGTTTACTATACATATGTCGTCCAACAATTAATCAGACAGAAAATTTTTTACTTTAATGCTGAAACAATATATATTGTGTTATAAGACTTCGTGCGGAAATTTCCCTAGCTGATTCATTGTTGGACCACATGTGTACTGTAGTAGCCACATGCCTGACTTGGCCTGATTGACCTTAACATTCCTTGTTGAGCCCATTTCCGACTACGATATGTTTATGATGCAAGCCGAATCCGTTTTTCAGCGCATTTCAACACGCTGCGGAAACGAGAAATATTCGACGCTTTTGCACGATCATCAAATGCATATATTGTCCTATAGACGGGTTCCGCCGCAAATACTCAAAGCGCGTGATATCGCCCTCATCGACACATTATTTATGAAATATCCAACTTTTGCCGCTCAACTTTTAAATCATCCATCGGTCAAGGAGGAAGGTGAATTATTGAATAAGGTAGCTTTTTGTTACTGGCTCATGTTAACCGAGAGTGGAAATTCGTTTTTGTAGAAATTCACCAAGTGCGCCGTTATGTTTCCCCTTTTTAAACAAATTATTTCCGATTATTACATATCTTTATATGTTGAGCCCTACGCCATTATGTTCCACTTTTTTCCGCTCGATCGATTATTTTTCCAATGCCAGAGTTGAGCCGATTTAAAATGTCTCAAAAAATTGTGGGCCAGTAATAAAACGCTACCAACGTACATTATTGGAATGGAATCCCAATCATCAAAAGTCTTCGATTCTTTCAAAACCGAAGCGTCATTTCAAATCGAGGACCTCGAAAAGTTGGTACGCATCTATAATGCCGGCGACAAGGAGCAGGCTCTGTATTTGATAAATACTCCCGAAGCGCTCTGGGAATTACCGCCCGGTATTCCGACGCCGGCACAAAGTGCGTTACATACTTGGGCCGAAAATTTTCTAACCGATGAAAAGGTAGGTTCCAAATAAAAGGAAAGACTAAATTTTAACCAGTTTCAAACCAGGTTATTAAATTTATGGGTTTATTATTATTTTTTGAAATCAGCTCACGCCCATGTTGGCCCGTTCGTGCTGTTATCCCACCGCTTTTTCCCAATTTTTTGACCGTTCCGCCTACACCCTGCACCGTTACCGGCAGTTGTTTTACGCCAAACCTGCCGAATAACTTGACCCAAAAAAGTGAAAAAAGACATGATTTCTATAAAAAAAATTATTACCCGTGTTTTTACCCGTGTCGTTCTAAATGTATATGTCGCGTTCTAAATTTTTACCCAAAAAAAGGGAAAAAATACATGATACAAAAAATGATTTGACCTTAGTGCAAAAAAGATGAGTTGGCCTTATAACCAGACCCCCCTGTAAGAAAAAAAAATGAAAAAGCCGGCTTGTCAAATGTTTCCTTTTGACGAACTATTTTTAATATTTCCGGGATAAAAATCGGATTTCCGGCTGAACCGAACAAAAATGGGTCGCTTGGCGGACAAAAACTTTTTAACCTATAAATTCTTAACTCGTCAATAACCTAGTTGTAAACGGGTGAGCAAGTTTGCCTCCGCTTTATTTGGAACTTACAAAAGTTTATCGAAGTCTGCAACACTTTCCAAATATACAAACATGCTCTGACACCATTCGCGGAACATATTGCAACATGTTGGGATTCTTTTATTTATATCCTTCTATATGATACTATACAGGCCGTATCCTCTGAAACACTCTTGAAAACAATGTCAGACGAGTTAAAAAATATGTGGATTTGACATTTTTTATTGTCAAAACAAAGCAAAAACATGTACTGTAGCGATTTATACCTCATACTTGCCAAACATATTTAATTGTATGATTTTAAATTCTGAATGACCAATCAATATCCAGTCAGGCTTTTATATATTATAATTTAATTTTGAAAGCTAACACAGACATAAGATAATTCTCAGCTGAAAATGAACCAGTTATAATAGAATATATAACCAGTTATAATAAGAATAATATATCTTCTCACTGAATTTCTCAAAAGAATTTGAAATAAACAATTCTGCCTACGCAGCAAATCAATGGGAATCTCTATTCATTGAGAATCTAACTGGTTCATTTGCAGCTAGGAATAACCTTATAATTACCTTTTTACCAACTTGTCCATAAGATTTCATATTTACCTATATTCCTTATGAAACTCGTATTACAGTGGATGGTGCATTCATAATCATCTTTGAAACTAGGGCTCATATATTACATTTTGTACTACAAATATTTCTAAACTATTTTTTATATTTTATAAATTCTATTTTTAATATATTCTAATTTTTTCCGTTCTATTTTATTAGATGTCGGGTTTGGTTCATTTAGAGCGGACACTTGCGCTTGTAAAGCCGGATGCGATTGGTTCATTAGAGGCAATTGTGAGACTTATTCGTAATAGTGGTTTTTCAATTTTGGCCGAGCGGCGTGTTTCATTGTCCCCGGAGCAAGTCAGCGACTTCTACGCAGAACACTATGGAAAGGTATTACGCTTTGACAGTACTACATTTACAAGCAAAATTTCAGAGTTATTTTTTTTTTGTAAAATCGTATCTTTTCGACTGATTTTATGTGAAGTTTAAGAACAAATATAATAAGTTTTCGAGATATGTTACGTTTATTATAAGATTATTCCGCGTTGAAAATGAACCACTTGGCTGAATTGTTTTTTTTTNGTCCGGCGATTTATCGGCGGTCAGAGGCCTAACTCAAAAAAGTGCTCGTTAAGGGCAGATGCCCCATATTTAGCGATCAGATGAAAAAAAAATCATTTCATTCGGATAACTCTATCATAGTGAGAAGTTGCACACAAGTTTGGTTGTCTCTTAAAAAAAAGCCGTCAAATCAAAAATTGAGTCGGAGGATCTCTTGGAAGAAGTGTTTCATTTTCAACGCGGAATAACTTTATAATTATGATTAATGTCAGAAACACAGTATTTATGTTTTTCAAAAATTAATTCAAGATTTTTTGGTCGTCTATCAAAATATGTATTTTATATGTGTTTTCAACTAATAAAACAATTAGATGTTTTTCACAAACTTGGTATCATTTATGTCGTCGGGGCCAATCGTGGCGCTCGTCCTCGCGAAAGAAAATGCAATTGCCGACTGGCGAAAGGTAATGGGCCCTACCAACCCGCAAAACGCGCGGGAAAGCTTTCCAGATACTATTCGAGCTCTATTCGGAAAAGGCATGGTTATCCAGTTTTTGATTAATTTTAGAGGGCAGAAATCGCTCAATTGTTTTGATATATTATTATAATTGTTTTACCAAATATGGTATAACCGGTTAAGATCAAACCCGAAATTCAGTCCACGGTTCGGACTCTGTTGCGGCTGCTGCCCGCGAGGTAAGGTCGTTTTCAAATTAGCACAACCAAAAATGAGATTCAAATTTTTACGTTGATCACTTATTTCCGATTTGATATTGCCGATATCATATCGGTCTTTTTTGGCGGCGACAAAAGCCCCAATATTTATCTATCGGGTGCAAAAACTATGGGTATTTACCATGTGCTACACTTGTAGAATTTTTAGTCCAATTTTGGGTTGTGCTTATTTACAAACGACCTCAGTTTCTTTTTCCCTCAAATGATCACGGAGCCGATCCCGACGGGGAGTGTAGCACGCGACTATCTTGAACAAAATGTAACACCAACACTCAATGAAGCACTTGCAAAGTTATCCAAAGAAAAGCCTGAAGATCCATGTAATTGGCTGGCAGATTACCTTGAAAAAAATAATCCAAATAAACCCGAGATACAATTTGTCTAATGACGTTATCTGTGCCCCATATATGTACTACAATTATATTTTTTTATATAACCGGACTTTATTTTTAATATTAAAATGAAATTAAAAAAAACAATTATTGCAACTCTTGTTATTATATTCCAAGAAAGCTGTAACTAAGAAACAAATTTGACGAAGCCTTATCCAACTCTTGAACACATATGAACACATAGGACCCGGTCCCGTACAGTTAAGATCTTTTTTCGCTGAGCATAATGTATTTAATTATTGTGGGCTTGTATGGCCTATTTATTTGAAAATTGTTTTTGCCTCATTGTAGAGCTTAAAAAGTAAGAAAAAGTGTGAGAATGAAATTCATAAAGGTGAACTTTAGAATTTTTCTGAGGTCAATTTTTTTTGACCTTCAAAAAATTCTATAGCCCTCTACAGACATGCTATGAATTTCATTTTTACACTTTTTTTACTAACCTTTTGAACTCTACAAAAATCTTAGCTTCTTTTCAAATAAATAGGCCCTATAGGTCCACAATAATTAAATACAGTATACAGAAAAAAAGATCTTAACTGTACGAGACCGGGTCCTATGAGATAATGGATGGTTATCCAGTCCAGCGTTTTAGGCTATTGTCGATTCCTTTCATGCAAAAGTACGATGATAAAAATAATCGATGAATTACGTAGAGTTAGCTTTTTACTGGCTTTTAAATATAAGAAAACCGTCTATAGCTAGTCTAAGCCCCATAACTTATGGGCCATAAGTAATACAGGGGGTCATGTTATAAGGTCTGAAGTTGTTACAGACCAAGTCAGTTTTCGTAAGATAAGATATTTTACAACACCATTTATGACCAGTTTGTCCTGGTATAATTTGAAAGCGACCTAAGGTCAAATCACAAACTTGCTTTTAGAGAAAATAAAATCATGTCTTTTTACGGTTTTTTTGGAAAAAGACCTTCCCTTCAAAAAACTTTCCATTCCAACATGTTTTACTCTAAAGTTTTAGAAATCTAAAATATGTGTTCAGTTCATTTTAGTTTCGGAGTCTATCAATTCGGATACGGTCGATACGTTATCTATAGCTAGTATCTCACAGTTTTATGTGTAAGCAACATCTTGCTAAATGGTATTATTTTTTCAGAATCATACGATTCTAGTGAGAATCGGGATGACGTCTAATGGTCGAATGGAACCCTGTTCGTATTCGGTGGTGACGAAGGACATTTGTAAAACATGGTCCACGAGTGGTAAAGCCGATATCCTCTCACAATTCGGCCAGTATTACCTCCAAGCCAAAAAAGACCCCAATGCTGGTTTCAAGGTTCGAAAGTTGCTCCACGAGCTTATGTGGCGATACTTGGGCGAATATATTTCTACTGAGGACATGAATCAGTTTAGGGTGTACACATCATCTTCTCTGGGTGAAATAAAAAAAAAACTCAACAAGAGGGGTTGGGTACAAGGTCTGCGATTTTGACCGTTATAAGGCTTGTACTCTTTTTTGTATTAAGGTTTTAGGGTTTTTGGGAGAAAATCATGTATTTTTGAAAAATAAATCTTCAGAAAATCATGTCTTTTCCACTTAAGTGCTCAAATGATCTTCATGTCTTTTTGATTTTTTTTTTTTGCTGCACTAGGTTTTTAGGTCATATTTTATACAATAGTTGCGTATAACGTCTTTTAAAAACAAGTTTTATTTCTTTATTTTTTAAAGGACTTCTCATAAAGTCTGGGATCGGGCCTCTATAAAGCCTTATAAGACCATAAATGGTGTTTTTTGACCCAAGACCAACATACAACGATGTGTTCACCCTAAATGCAGTGGTTTAGTATGGCTGGCCAAGAGCACGCGGAAATCCAATCGATTCTGGTCGACGTGTTGATCGTGGTCGATGCCGAATGCTCCCTCGAGGAAAACGAGGATCATAAATCACGCCTCGCAAAAATAACCCANTTAGTCTCTAAATTAGGCTGCAACCGACTTCTTCAAGAGCGACTTGATCTCGAAACCGGAACGCTCGAAAAGGAAGGGTGACATAGAAAAACCTATAGCAAAACAAAAATTTACTTAAACATATACCGTGGGTTTGAGCTTGAAGTATCGCGGTTTGAATTTACAATTTGTGCATCATTTATAGCAAAATCTCGACAGAAGTGGACTCGGGTAAATTGTCCCAAAAGCATTCAAAATGGGTGAACCCCAAAGTTCAGAGTAGGGTAAAAATTATATCTTTATCATATTTTACCTCGCATGGTTTTTTGGTCAACCAAAAAAAAAAGAACCTGCACCACTAGGTTTGGTGGGTAAGATTGTAATAGTAGTGATTTTTCACGATATTTATACTCGGTGTTTTTTGCATACATATTTAAACTAGGAGATGTTAATAAGCCGTTAATTAAGATTAATATTTTTTATAATTTTAATGATGGAATTCCAACTCACCCTGACAAAGGCAACCGTTATCCAAAATCAAAAAATGTTTCAACAAAAATACATCAAAACAAAGACCCGCCTCTTTTACAAACAACAAAAATTCAATTTGCTGCGCGAGGAGATTGAGGGTTATTCGAAGTTAGCTACGGAGTTGTATGAATGTAAAAAACCGGAGGAAACTCTCGAGAATGTCAAGTCTCTAATTGGTTGCTTTAATATTGATCCGAACAGAGTGCTTGATATTTGTCTTGAGTGGCTCGAGCATAGATGTGGTGTCTAAAGAGAATAACTATGAAGTAAAGATTGATATTATTGACTTTGTAGGTTATAAGGTCAGCGAGTTTTTTTCAACATTAATTTTCACAGTACTTTAGTACAGTATTGAAACCTTTTTACCGAAATTTTTTCATTCAAGTCAGTTTTTTCAGTTTGAATTTATAACCAGACCACTGTAATTTTTTCTTTTTTTTTGACGCAGGCCTCCGCTCCTATGATTATTATAATTATAATAGTTTTTATCCTTTGGAAAAAAAAGTTAAAACAGACATGATTTCTATATCTATATCTCAAATAAGATATAGAAAAATCTCTGTTTAAACTTTTTTTCCAAAAGATAAAAATTTGTTGCTTATAAGGTCAAAAAAGGATAAAAATATGGTGGCATATAACTCCTAATGGGTCGATCTTTGATATTATAAAACGTCACACTTTTGCCGTAAGGTGTTATATACAGACCTCATGTGTTAGTCTACTAAAGTAATTGGTTAATAGTATTTTAACCAATTACTTTTTGCGCATTATATATCGGGTTGGACACCCTTTTCATAGTGTATCTACACCCAACGTTGCCCGACGTCTTATTTCGAACTATCTTCGACTGTGTGATTCGAGTACACTAACGAATCTGCTCGGCTTTAAATTTCAGTTTTATGCGACGGCGCCACAAGGGACGCCCGAGAGTCTTTATAAAACGGCCGGTATTTTGTTGCAAAGTGGCCTGGTCCAACTTCCGGACCTTTTTCCGCATCTGTCGCCCACGGATGATGAAATAAAAGCAGAGCATGAAAAGGTCATTCAGGCCGCGATCGACAAGGTCAAAAAGATGGGGATCGTCCAATTGGGAGAAAAAAAGAAAGAAGACGCTGAAGGCCAGTTTCATTATAGCACATTTAGTATTCATTTGTCAAACCCCTGAATCCATGTACAGTTTGATGTTTTCACAACACACGAGTTTTNAATCATGTCTGTTTGATTTTTTTTTTCCAAAAGATAAAAATTTGTTGGCTATAAGTTATATAAGTTATAGCTTATACGGTCAAAAAAGGCTTGGACACCCTTTTCATAGTGTATCTACACCCAACGTTGCCCGACGTCTTATTTCGAACTATCTGCGACTGTGTGATTCGAGTACACTAACGAATCTGCTCGGGTTTAAATTTCAGTTTTATGCGACGGCGCCACAAGGGACGCCCGAGAGTCTTTATAAAACGGCCGGTATTTTGTTGCAAAGTGGCCTGGTCCAACTTCCGGACCTTTTTCCGCATCTGTCGCCCACGGATGATGAAATAAAAGCAGAGCATGAAAAGGTCATTCAGGCCGCGATTGACAAGGTCAAAAAGATGGGGATTGTCCAATTGGGAGAAAAAAAGAAAGAAGACGCTGAAGGCCAGTTTCATTATAGCACATTTAGTATTCATTTGTTTAACCCCTGAACCCATGTAAAGTTGATGACCAACCGGAAGTACCGGTTGGTCTAAAAACAACCCAAATTTTTAAAAGGAGATCCAATAATTTGTTCCAAATAGTAAAACCGCCCAAGTCGTCATGGATTATGCCAACAATCAGAAGTTTGGTTTGACTAGAGCATTAGTTGAGCTCGGATCATGGGAAACCGCTCAAGATATCATCGGTCGATATCCACAATATTGCGCAGTGTCTGATGATGCCATGGCCATTGCCATCACAAAACGTTGTCATCAAATTATCGTAAGTTGTGGTACAAATAACGTCTTGAAAAAAATAATCGGACTTGGATATAGGATCAAGACAGTTTTTTCAACATAAATCATGTCTTTTTCGGCTTTTTTGTGACAGTCAAATTTTGGGGAAATAGATACAAGGTCAAACTTGACCTTCAAAAACTGACTTCAGTTTTTTGACCTTGACCTTCTTAGGTTTTTTTTATCTCGGGTTATTATCATGGTTTTGATTGGCTATTTGTGCTTTCGCTTAAATCCGCCTGTGCTGTTAAAATATTTTAAAGCGACTTATGTTTGTTTGTAGGAGCCGTTATACCGCGCTCGTGGTGCGAAAAAGTTCGGCAAACCGCAGCCCCTTGATATCACGGTGCCGATGAAGTGTGTCGTCTCGACCTTTGAGGAGTTCCACGAACGTCTTTTACCCACTCTGCGTACCCTTGGCCCAATGCTCTCGGTTGATCCGCTCCTCTTCACCAAGATTGTGCGCGTTTTGCGTGCTTTCTTCAAAGAGTACCGCTATGCCTCTGAGTCCTGGCGTCAAGATAATAAAAAAATTTTTGCCACTTTTTTGTGTGTCATGGAGGAGTCGATTTTACCGACCCTTTCCTTGCTCGAATGTCCAGCCGTCCAATCAGAAGAGGTCTGGCAAATTTTCAAGGCGCTCAACTATGAGATGCGATATCGTCTGTACGGATATTGGAAGGTATTGTAAAAAAATCGCGCTCGAAAAAAAGTCAAAAAACATACCTTTCTCAGAATTCGAGCTTCAAGCTGCATTCCAAGCTGATTATGGCCCAGGCAAAGGCGGTCGATCGAACGAAATATGTCCTCAAGCGGTTAACCAAAGACACGGTTAAGCAGTCCGGTCGTCAGCTCGGTAAAATATCCCATGCGAATCCGGGCGCCATGTTCGATACGATTTTGGTCCAAATTCAACGCTACGATAACCTTATCGGGCCCGTTGTTGACACCCTAAAGTATCTAACCAGTCTCAGTTATGATATTTTACTCTATTGTGTCATTGAGGCCCTAGCCAATCCGGAAAAAGAGCAGATGAAAACGGACGGGACGACCATTTCCGATTGGCTCCAGTCGCTCGCCAACTTTTGCGGTACAGTGTGTAAAAAGTACTCGATTGACCTCGTTGGCTTACTCCAGTATGTAGCCAATAAGTTAAAAAGCGGTAATTCGCTTGATTTGCTCCTACTCAAGGAGGTCGTTCAGAAAATGTCCGGCATTGAGGCCAATGTCGAANAAAACATACCTTTCTCAGAATTCGAGCTTCAAGCTGCATTCCAAGCTGATTATGGCCCAGGCAAAGGCGGTCGATCGAACGAAATATGTCCTCAAGCGGTTAACCAAAGACACGGTTAAGCAGTCTGGTCGACAGCTCGGTAAAATATCCCATGCGAATCCGGGCGCCATGTTCGATACGATTTTAGTCCAAATTCAACGCTACGATAACCTTATCGGGCCCGTTGTTGACACCCTAAAGTATCTAACCAGTCTCAGTTATGATATTTTACTCTATTGTGTCATTGAGGCCCTAGCCAATCCAGAAAAGGAGCAGATGAAAACGGACGGGACGACCATTTCCGATTGGCTCCAGTCGCTCGCCAACTTTTGCGGTACGGTGTGTAAAAAGTACTCGATTGACCTCGTCGGCTTACTCCAGTATGTAGCCAATAAGTTAAAAAGCGGGAATTCGCTTGATTTGCTCCTACTCAAGGAGGTCGTTCAGAAAATGTCCGGCATTGAGGCCAATGTCGAGGTAACCGATGATCAGGTCTAGGGTTGAAAGACGCGACATATTCCGTTACACACTTTAGATTTCATTTTTTTTTACTTTTTAGATGTTTTAAATTTTTTTTAATTTTTTTTTATATCTTTAATTTTTAGAAATCTATTTTATTTTTTCGAAATTTCTCATTTTTAAATTTTTCATTTTTAGATTTTCCATTTTTAGAATTTTTCATTTTTAGGTTTTTTATTTTTAGATTTTTATTTTTACATTTTACATTTTTATATTTTACATTTTTATATTTTTAGATTTTAGATATTTTTTTATTTTTTAAGATCGTTCATGTTTAGATTTTTCATTTTTAGATTTTTTATTCAAATTTGTTTTTTGTATCCTCGAAAACCCAGAAACCCCAGTTTTTCGCAACCCTGATTTAGCTCTTTGCATTATCGGGTGGGGAAATGTTACGCACCGAGGGCGGCTATTTTGGCCAAATTCGAAACGTAAAAAAACCGAGCACGCGGCTACGGGAAACGCTTATCGACCATAAATTGGCCCTACCATTATGCTTACTGATGAGTACGCACAGGGCGCATATTGTTTTTAAAGAGGGCATCGGCCAGCACTTAAAACTGGTGGGCAAGTTAACGGATCAGTGTCATGATACACTTTTTCAATTTGGCGGTTTCTTGAGTACCACGTTAAATATGGATGAGTACATGAAACAAGAAATGGGTTTCTATATAGGGCGTTAATGCTCAATTCAGTAGGAACATACATTTTACTACAGTGGTAGTTGGTTATAAGGTCGGCCATTTTGACCAATTTAAGGTCTTGGTGTAAATTTAGAACCAGACATATACGTTTAGATTCTAAACTTTAGAACGGCACGGGTAATATTTTTTTATAGAAATCATGTCGTTTTCACTTTGTTTTGGGTGAAGTCCCAATTTTTCAGAGATTTGGGTCAGGCCCATCCTTAACAAAATTTAATTACAGTCCCGACCCCCGTAAGTGCCGCACTCAGGCCGCCAAAAACGCGGCACTTACGGGGGTCTTTTTACTTAAAGGGCCATTTTTAAAATAAAAAACGACATTTTTGTTAATATTTATTTGTTTTTAGCTTGAAAACAACTTTTTGGTTCATTTGTGTTCATTGTTATTTAAAAAAGTCAGTGATTGACGATTGTTTGGTAGTCTGTTCGATGGGTAACAATTCTGTGCTGGTTGTACCGGCAACAACATTTTTTTCTCTTGGTCATATTCATCANCCCCCCCGCTCGCACATATTTTTTCCATAGAAATCATGTCTTTTTTCACTATTTTTCTATAAAATCATATCTTTTCGACCTTTTTTTGACATACATATAGGGGTTGGTTATAAGGTCAAGTCAGTTTTTTTAATGCATTTAAGGTCAAGTCAGTTTTTTCGACCTTGACCTTATAACCAACCCCCCCTGTACAGTGGTAGTTGGTTGTAAGGTCGGCCATTTTGACCAATATAAGGTCTTGACTACAGGGGGGTCTGGTTATAAGTTCACAAGGTGTGACCGTTACAAGGTCAAATCATCTTTTTTGCACTAAGGTCAAGTTATTTTTTTTTCCAGATAAATCACGTCTTTTTTCACTTTTTTTGGATGTAAATTAAGAACGAGACATATACGTTTAAAACGGCACGGGTAATATTTTTTTTATAGAAATCATGTCTTTTTCAGAGATGTGGGTCAGGCGCATCCTTATCAAAATTTAATTTTCTTACCACTTTTTGAGCATTTTTTTGTGTCAAGATAACTGGTTAAGTGGTGTATAACATACTATAAATTATTAGAAAACCGTATTAGTCCCTCCTATCGAGGTGCTTATAGAGCAGTATGGAACTCCGTGGGACGTTGCATTTTTCATTTCTCGTCAAATGTACAACCATCAAATACAAAACCAGTACGAGAAGAATATAGTGGAGCAAAACGCGACCACTGATGACGCCAAAGCGGAAATATTTATCGATTGCGCTGATAATATCCTGCTGCCAATTGCGAATACCGTTGAGTCCATGCACACCGAAAACGTGTGGCAAGATATCAATCCCGATTTTTATACGGCATTTTGGACAATGACCATGTATGACATTCAAACGCCAACCGTCAGTTACCAAAAAGAAATTCAGAAAATTAAAGTTCAAATTACACAACTTGATAGTAATCAAGAGCTCAACTCCGGTACGTATAATAAACATTCATGGGGTGGTTTTAAGGTCTGGGATTAAGGCAACTGTTAAATATTATATTATGTGCAGGGGATCTGGTTATAAGGTCACAAAGTGTGACCGTTATAAGGTCAAGTCATCTTTTTCTTGCACTAAGGTCAAGTCAATTTTTTTGTGAAGCATGTTTTTTGGGAAAAAATGTTTGAAATCATGTCATTTTTTACGCTTTTTATTGGATGAAAGGTTTAATAGGGTTTTACAAGACCAATATCAATAGACTACATATACACCACCTTCCTAAGTTAACAGAAAGGGTTGAGTAGTGCGTTGGTGGAAGTGTTGGAAAATATAAAAAAAATGTTAACTTGAATTTAGATTTTTTTTCCAAAAGCGAAAAATTTTTTTAACTTACTAAATTGTTAATCTACTTAGTGTTAACTTACTTAGGTAGGTGGTGTAGGCAAAGTTTGTAAATCTGAGACTATCTTGGTCACAGGTTATTCACCATTGAAAAATCAATGTCGGCAAAGGTGGCCCAACTGCGCGGTCTAGAGTTAAAACAGTTTATTCACCTAGGAAAACGCAAACGCGAAAAGGAACGATTACAGACCATGGTTGATAAATT
>SCLG01002078.1:0-11500 GCA_004367875.1 Oikopleura albicans
TTATAGAGGACCCCTTTGCCGAAAGATTTTTGTTCCGTCGGGTGTTATAGGGGACACTTCAGGGGGTGTTATAGACAGACCCCCCTGTAACATAACGGGACGAACGGCGAAAATATTGCGCAATACTTTTGTGCGCGTTTTTTTTGTGACATAACGGAAAATAGTGATTAGGTAATTCAAAAGTATTGCGAAATACGCGTTATTATACACATTGTAATATAACGGAAAATTGTAACATAACGGCGTAGTGCGTAGACAAAACCGCCAGAAAATGTTTTGCTAAAAAATTGTAACAGAACGGGACGAACGGGAAAAATTATATCGGCGCACCTGGTGTATCATTATGACAGGTTAGTTTAACTTTCATGAAATTTCACTACCATGGTATACCACAAATTTTTTTAGCCAACGCAAAATTTAGGAAGCAAAAAAATATGTTTTTTTTTTTTGTGCGAGAACAATATTTATCCAACAAACCTTGTGCTATTGCCTTTGCCCACTCAAACTCATATTTGTTAATCGACATCTAATAAATCGTACAAAACGTACGATTTTTACAACGTCAAAACTCGAATTTGCTTTACAACAAGTGAAGAAAAATATTTTTTACTAAATTAGGGCAAAGTTCTAGAAAGATTCTATCAATTTGCCCTTTTTATTATTTTACTAAGCAGTTTTCGTATTTGGTCCGCTAAACCCGAAAAAACTGACTTATGCAGATAAATTACCGATTAATTCAGTCAGTTATTTTAGTAACTTTAAATGAACAATAACAAATTTTTACTGAATGAAGGGCCTTAACTCTCAGGGGGAAGGAGTTTTTGGGAACCCGTAGGGGGAAAATGTGTGTAAATAAAGACGCACTTAGAAATTCACAATAATTCAAAAAAAAACTGGTAAAGCCAAATTGTAGAGCTCGTCAAACTACGTCGATCTGACTATTCAGAAATTGATTTGGGCCACCAGGGCCCCCTAAAGAGCTGTTTGAAATCGCCAATCTACGCAAAAAAACACCGTCAATCGAAATTTCTTGAAAATTTCAGTGGGTCAGCAATACCCCTTTTGCCATACGGGGCCTCCATATGCCTTAAATCGCCAAAAGAAACAAGTTGCGTGTCTATATACACACTTCCCCCTGGGAGTTTATTAAAGACGCCTGTAAGAAGTTTCGAAATTGTTTTGATTCAAAACTTTTGAAAACTTTTTGTTGTAAAAAATATTTGTAAAAAATATTATAACTCCCTTATCGCCATAGGTCTTCCACACTGTACATCCGAGGTTCTTCCTCGGCGTTAACATCTTTTTATGTCAATTATGTCAATCGTCAATTTTAACTCCCAGGGGGAAGTGCGTGTAAATCGACACGCAACTTGCTTTTTTCGTCGATTTAAGGCAAATGGAGGCCCCGTAGAGCAAAACGGGTATTGGTGACCCCCCCTCAACTTTTCGAGAAAATTCGATTGACGGTGTTTTTTGCGTAGGTTGGAGATTTGAATAGTCAGATCGACGTAGTTTGACGAGCTCTACAACTTGGCTTTAACAGTTTTTTTTTGAATTATTGCGAATTATTCTGAACTTTTTGTTTATTTACACGCATTTGCCCCTTACGGGTTCCTAAAAACTCCTTCCCCCTGAGAGTTAAGAAACCTATTCCGAATAGGTATTCGGTATGAGTCATACCGTATGCGCACACTAGAGTTTTTGTTTGAAATTTATAACATTTATAGCAAAATCGGTCGCGTCAACAATTGTTCCCACAATGTTTTCAAGGAACATTTCGATATCAGTATTCAGGGGTTAACCATCGCTAATTAAGGGGTCTATTACTCAGCTGACCCCCTGTATTCGAGGTTTACTGTCATATGATTAACAATTACGACGTGTGCCAAGTAGAATGTTTTACATTTATTCCCACGGGATGTNACATCCCGTGGGAATAAATGTAAAACATTCTACTTGGCACACGTCGTAATTGTTAATCATATGACAGTAAACCTCGAATACAGGGGGTCAGCTGAGTAATAGACCCCCTAGTTAGCGATAATTATGGTTAACCCCTGAATACTGATATCGAAATGTTCTTTGAAGACATTGTGGGAACAATTGTTGACGCGACCGATTTTTTAAATTTTATTAAATTTCTAACAAAAACTCTTGTGTGTTCAAACCGAATCGGGTCCTTAAAATGGACGTTTTTTTTTCCAAATAATGCTTTCAATACTGTACTTTTTGTGATACACCTGTTTTGGTGACTAGCATCACAATTGTTATAATACGGCACTTGACAGAGTAAAATATAAAGATCACCCTCCTTATCGAGCCGAACCTGCGGTAGTCCCTTAACCTTTGAATACATATTCACAACAGTTCCGTGAACACATCGGTTGGAATTTTGTCCAACCGATCATTCGTAGCGTTATTACCGACGTAATTTTTCACTATAATAAAATTGATGATCCTGAATCGAATGAACATACTCTTGAAAGCTTTTCGACCACCCTTGGAGACTTTTTGGTCGATTTGACCACAAAAACACATATTCACAACTGTTTAACCCAGTGACGCGTCATGACGTACGGATTTCATTTTTTTGCAGGCTAATGGGGCATTGACTACTTATTAAACTTTTTAACAGTTTCGGAGAGATATAACAAAAAAAAAGGCGCGTGAAAACTATTATTTGCATATAACCTCTTTTTTAGGTTTCCTAGCTCCATGAAATGACTAATTAATATTCATTACGGAAATATTTTTTTTTATTTTTATCTGCTCTCCGACTTTGTAATTGATTATTCTATGTTAGTTTTCACTGCCGTTACATTTTATAGATAAAAACGCCAAAAAATGCGTTTTATATGCTCGTTTGGACAAAACTACAACCGATGTGTTTGAATTGACGTTTTAACAAGTACCTTCAAAGCTAAATGTGAATGACATAAAATATGTTAACTCCGAGGGGGAACTCCTGAATCAGGAGTCCTGATGTTCAAATATTTTCTCACAAAAAGGTTTGGAAAAAATTTTTTAACGCAAACGAAACTTCTTATGGATGCCATTGATAAAGGCCCTTTATGATAATTTACCCTTAAAAGGCTTTGTCCAGCAAAAATGCCTAGTAAAGTCTTAAAAAAGGCAAATTGATAGAATCTTTCTAGAACTTTGCCCTAATTTAGTAAAAAATATTTTTCTTCACTTGTTGTAAAGCAAATTCGAGTTTTGACGTTGTAAAAATCGTACGTTTTGTACGATTTATTAGATGTCGATTAACAAATATGAGTTTGAGTGGGCGAAGGCAATAGCACAAGGTTTGTTGGATAAATACTGTACTCGCAAAAAAAAAATATATTTTTTTGCTTCCTAAATTTTGCGTTGGCTAAAAATTTGTGGTAGTGAAAGTTAAACTAACCTGTCATATTGATATTTTGTGAAAAACAGTTTTTTTCTCTTAACTCTCAGGGGGAAGGAGTGTTTGGGAATCCGTAGGGGGAAAATGTGTGTAAATAAACACTGACTTAAAAAAATCACAATAATTCAAAAAAACTGGTGAATCCAAGTTGTAGAGCTCGTCAAACTAAGTCGATCTGACCATTCAGAAATGGGTTGGGGCCACCAGGGCCCCCTAGAGAGCTGTTTAAAATTTCCAACCTACGCAAAAAAACACCGTCAATCGAATTTTCTCGAAAAGTTGAGGGGGGTCAGCAATACCCGTTTTGCCCTACGGGGCCTCCTATACCTTAAATCGACGAAAAAACAAGTTGCGTGTCCATATACACGCACTTGCCCCTGGGAGTTACAGTCCTTGCNCTGCAAAAAGGTCTTCATGACGAAGGGGTCGCCTATAACACCCAACGGAAAAAAAATTCTGGACGAAGGGGTCGCCTATAACACCTAACGAATCGATTTTTATGCTATAACACCTCACGGATCCACTTTGCCCGTGGGGTGTTATAGACAGACCCCCCTGTACATTTTTATTTTTTTTGTGGCGTTTTACAGCGAAATCGTCTACGCACTGCCCCGTTATGTTACAATTTTCCATTATGTTACACTTTTTTTTTTGATTGGGTTTGAAACATAACGGCGCACCCGGTGAATTTTGTGAAAAACAGTTTTTTTTCTCTTACATAAAAAAATATTGTAAATTCTAAAATTACAGATCGCGCACAAAGCGAAAACAGACAGTAATATCTAGAGTTTTAATCGGAGAAATTTTAGACGATTGGCGAGCGATTGAGATTCAAATTGAACACGGCCTAAATGTCAATCGAGGCCCCATATTGCATACCGCCATCCAGCAAAAACGATTTTCAATTGCCCGAAAGCTAGTTGAAAATGGGTAAATCAAATAATTTGAAATTTTTTTAGAACCCGGGCAGTTTGCTTGGCATCACACAGTGTGATTCACACTCAACGACTTTATAATAAAAATATTTATTAACTCTCAGGGGAAAGAAGTTTTTGGGAACCCGTAGGGGGAAAATGCGTGTTAATAAACACGCACTTAAAAAATTCACAATAATTCGAAAAAACTGGTAAAGCCAAGTTGTAGAGCTCGTCAAACTACGTCNCAAAATATCAGACTTTATACAGTATAAGTTATACTCAACCCCCTGTCTTAACAAATCAACTTACAATTAACTTGTTAATATGGACATCGAGCTTTTCCTGTGGCGCATATTGCAAGTTGGCCACTAGAGAGACACTTAACATTTTGTCACTCTGACTCAATTTGTCTTTTGCGATCATCTTCTTCAGTCCTTGGATTAGCCACTGTGTGTCATTATAGAAAATACAACATGACTCAAAAGATGTCTTTGATGGAATTTAAATATACATTCGACCAAAAAAAAAAATCTGAAAAAAGTGGCCGGTTAACTCTCAGGGGGAAGGAGTTTGTGGGAACCCGTAGGGGGAAATGTGTGTAAATAAACACACTCTTAAAAAATTCACAATAATTCGGAATAATTAAAAAAAAACTGGTAAAGCCAAGTTGTAGAGCTCGTCAAACTACGTCTATCTGATTATTCAGAAATTGATTTGGGACAGCAGGGCCCCCTAGACAGCTGTTTGAAATCTTCAACCTACGCAAAAAATAACACCGCCAACCGAATTTTTTCGAAAAGTTGAGGGGTGGTCACCAATACCCGTTTTGCCCTACGGGGCCTCCAAATGCCTTTAAATCGACGAAAAAAGCAAGTTGCGTGTCTATTTATACGCACTTCCCCCGGGGAGTTAACGGCTTAATCGGCCACTAAATTGATCGGGTTCATATCACTCAATAAATCTATCTTATCTTATTCTAATACGAAATTTTAATTCCAATCGATAATACTAAATTGTAGACTGTTGGCGTCAGTGACAGAAATAGTGTCGTCAGTAGCCGCGTAAGTGATGGATTTTTCTAAAAAACACTCGGTAAATACATAATAGTGTCCATCATTAAATTCTCGAGGTAGGCGGTTCTAACAGCGCCGTCTGAATTGGTATAATGTACAAACTGAATAACGTCTCATGTAAATAAATGAGTTGTGCAGGACTGCCCAGTTATTATGCACTTTTTCAAGAAAATTTACNTCCCCATTAACTTTATACCATATCGCTTTGTCGTCTTTGTAAAATATTGGTCTCTCATTGTAAGGGCGGCTTTCTCGACCTTGCGAGTATGTTCCAATCAGACTATCTCGATGCGCATTATTGATAGTGACGTCAAACGGGCATTCCTCTAAAATTTGAATTTTCAAGAAAATTAACTCTTCACAGCCGAAGGGGCAGCTGACTGCCTATTTTACCAGTCATGCGCATATTGGGTAGCTAGCTACCCATTTTGACTTTATTTTTAAATAAAAAGAGAACGGTTGTGATAATAAAAAAACGGACAACGGATTTGAAATTATAGATATTGATTACGATATTACTAATACTTACGTTTCTTTGTATAACAGGTAAACTGTCGTTCTTCAGAAATTGAGTCGATATTGCGCCAGTATCCGTCCGAAGCTTTTAGGTATGGAGCATCGTTTGTTTTCCGAACTATGGAAGTCGGAAAATCGAGTGATGACCACCACCGGGTGTAAGCATTTGGATTGAGCTTCTTTAGCTCTTCGTTGCTATATCCAAGCCAGGTATCACCCAACGACTGTAGAAAGTCGTTTTCAACCTAAAATTGATATCAGTTTCATACACTTTGGTGAGCAGTCAGGATAATTAATAGACAAAGTTCGCCTCTGAGAGTTAAAACGCTTTAATTATTTTTTAGTTACATTAAAAGTAACGCTTTACCATTATGGCTCAGATATATTCGAAAAATATTTATTTCACGAGATACTCACTAAATATTACAAATACAGGGTGAGGTTATATAGATGCTAAGCCGTTTTTTGTTCGCGAGTGCGCTCAGCGAATATAACTCATCAGAAACGGCTTAGCATCTATATTGCCTCACCCTTTAGGTTTAGTCAAAAATAATAATCGCGCAAGTGATCTCAGATTGTCAAAAAATCTGCTCATTAATTTAGTTGAAAAAAGTTGGTTTTATTCTGGAAAATTGCTTTAAAAAGTTCGGCCGAACTTGACTCGATTAAGACAATATACTGTGGCTTAAACATGGATGGTACTTAAATATTATGGGTAATTAATCATTATTTATTCCTATTAACTAATACTTCTCATCAATTAAAGAACAAATTGGACCCTACCTGTGATTCGGGAATTGGGAGCCATCCGCCAATAGCAGCGCACCAAGAGTGGGCAGTCGCGAATTCTACACTTTCTGGATAACGGACATAGCTCAGTTCTTGTCCGTTAGAAAGTCTGGTCGATGTCACTTAAAGTAAAGAAATATAGCTTAAGAGAGAAAAAAATAAGCCATAACCACCAAAAAAAGTGAGAAAAAAATTAATTAAGGCACTTAAAACGTCTACATAAAAATGGCCTATTTGAAGGCCTTAAATCAAATTTATCACGTGACTCGTTGAACTTGGCCTTGATTTTCCAAAAATATTAAAAGCTAACTTTTTGAGACGAACATTTTGGCCAAAACAGTTTTTTTTTTGAAAAAATTTGGTGGTCATGGCTTATTTTTTTCTCTCTAACTCCCGAATCAAAGTTCAAAGTAATTCACAAGTTGTGGAATGAATATTAATCACTTCAAGTCATTATGAAGTTCATTATAAATAAGCTTTAACTCCTGAGGGGAACAATTTAAAATTTTCCCCTTAGCGGTAATTCATTACGGTTTTTACGAAACCGTTTCATTGCCTCTAAGGCTTAAAAGATACCCGATTTTTTTTTTAAATGTATTTTCTTGACATTGACTAAAACAACTTACGAGCAATTTTGATAAACTTTTGTTTGCTGAGAAATTTTCCTCATGTTTGTCACCCGCTCTTAAGCTAGGTGTATTAAAAATGCATTTTTATGTTATTTTCATGGCGAGTAATGAAGATAAGTTACATACTGCATGGGAAGTCGCCGTTACAGGGTTGCGTATCGGTAGGTTCTCCCGCCGGGCAATCTCCGAGTTCATCATTCAGACATTCCCGTTCCCGGACCATATCTCCAGTTGCGCATGTCGTCGAGCAAGTCGAAAAATCACCCCACTCTCCCCAAACAGCTAAATCAAATTACCGTTAAATTCGATATTAAAGAAGTCAAATTAATATATGACCGATATTGTTATAAATATCATATTCAAAATATGTTATATGCCGTTATACCGTATATACGGTTATGCCGTATATACGGTTTAGGTTCTCTTTTTTTCGTAAAATTGGTCGATGTTCGCCATGGACCATGGCCCATGGTCAACACGGCGTAACTTACGCCGCGTAAATTAAATTTCTCAAAAAACGGTCGGAGAGGCTCGAGGAATGTTAGAGCAAACTTACGGCATAGATTAGTATTGCAGGTATCTGCACTTATTACTTCGCCTGGACAGTCGTTTCCATGTAAACATTTACGTTGTCTTGTTTTTTGTCCAGTTCCACAGGTTAAACTACACTCGGTCCATAAACTCCACTCGGACCACGATTCTGAATTTAAATAAAATGTGTTAGCCAATAACTTTTAAATTAATTAAAAATAAAATTAATTATTATTTTTTTGCTACGGTTATCCCCCAGATAACCGCACACCCTCTGGTCATTTTTTGGCATTTTTTTTTGAAGATAAAACTGAAACATAAGGGCTCAGTTGAATGGTCACCAAAATTACCATGAAAGAGGCCGGTTATTACCAACTGGTCAGTCATTAGCGACTGGTCACCTATTAGTTAAACGGCGCACCTTTATTGCTTGTGAATTTATCGTTTTACTATTTGTTCCAATTTGTCGTAAATAACGGAAAAATCGCCGGTTAATGGCTTACTACAGACTAGAAGCCGACTAGTTATTGACTATAGCTTTAAGTAAGTGTCCAATAGACATTCATGTCAGAAATAAAAAAAGGCTTCTAGCTCAAATCATATTCTTATGATTGAAGAAAAAATACTCACTTTGATAGGATGTCACATGCGGCCGTCCAGAACTTTTTGAATCTAAAATCCACTCGAAATTAAGATATTTTTCTAGATTGATGCGAATGTTTTCGGCTCTATAGACATTATTGTCCTTGTCGACTCCCCAAATATCCGATTGGCCGGTTTGAATGGTATTGAATTGGACGTCGGAATCAATTCTGAAATTTTATTTAAGAGTGTNTGGGCTGATTAATCATGATTTCGACCAAACATTTTGGGCCCGAATGAATCGGTTGTAGTTTCCGAACCCGTGGATATTTTTGTTTGAATCAATTTACAAATTATGTAGCCCCAACGATTCTCTGCAAGTTACAATGGTTAATATATTAATAAGTAGCCTGAGACGCGTTCCAGGGGCTCTGATCAGGGCCTCTGAACAAATGTGAATAATGCCTACAATATTTATCGGATTAATTTTTGTTTTATACCGATACCTAGCCCTCTTCTAGGGCAATCCTGCCACATTCTGATTTTTTATAAATAGTGTGATAAAGATTTGCGACATTAAAGAGTGATTTGTTTTCCTGCCCAAAACCGTGTTTTACCTTGTTCGGCAACATAGCTTTAACCGTTTGTCAAATGACGAAAAATAGAGACTGTGGGTGTGTAGAATAGGGATTTCTCTGACCGTTTTTGCTTATAAAAAAAATCAAAAATATGTTAAAAAATATCTTCATTCGTGTTGCGGCAAGTGTAGGTCTCTCTTTGAATGATAAAATAATAATTTTTGTTTTGTTGGCAAAGGACGCCTCGCGTCGATCATGAAATCTAGAAAAACTAGAAATTGTGTGGATAAAAAGTGCAAATCAGACTACTGATTCATAAAGGGGAAGCGAAGTCTCTTCCGCTTCATTTTTACGGCCTAAATTAATTTCATTAATCATTCATTATTATATAATTAATTCATTATTTCATAATTAATTCAATATTTTTTACTATTTTTTTTAACTAAACAGAACGGTTTTTTTCTGTGTAAAACTGAATATAAGTCAGTTGGGATAAGTCAATGTAAAATTATTTTTGTTTAGGGTAAAGTTTTACCGCAAAACATATCGTTATACAACCAGTTTTACCGGTTAGAACATTTACCCGATAGAGACACAAAAGTTAAAGTTCAACAGAGACACAGCGCCCAATATTAGGCAAAATCCGGCGTGTCGCGCGAAATAAAATATACTGACTTATAACTTATAACGGTTTTGTACACCGTAACGCTGACTTATAACGGTGTAATAGGCAATGTGTCTCTGTCGGATAAGAAAAACGGGCTAAGCTTAGCATAGTACAAGTTAGCCATAATTCAAAAAGCTTAGGTGGTTTTTATTTTAGTTTGCACCAATTTTGCTATTGATTTTTCTACCTTCAAAAATAAGCTACGGAACCTTTGAAAAATCTAAGTATACCGGTAGATTAAGATGTCTTCTAGTTCACTACGTCGCTCGATTTTTTATTTTTAACCCCTGAAGAGCGTTAGATTATTTACCGCGAAAGCCGTCGATTTTCATAATGCATTTTTCAGTATGACACGATGAAACGCGCGAGCGAAAATCTATATCTTTGTAATGTATTTTCGCTTGCCGCTTCGCAATGCGAGGTACTGAAAAATACATTATGAAAATCGACCACTTTTGCGGTAAATAACCTCAGGCGTTCCAGGAGTTAAAAATTTCAAATCGGGCGACGTTGTGAACTAGAAAAGGGGTTTATCTACATTTGGAGTTTTTAAATTTTTTTCGTACCTTATTTTTAAGAGTCGAGAAATCAATAGCAAAATTGGTGCAAACTAAAATAAAAACCACCTTAGCTTATTTTAGCTTGGCTCAGTGAATATAAGCCAGAAATATAATTTGCTAAGCTTAGCTGAGCTAACATTAGCTAAGACAGGGGTAACCATGAATTTTTTTGAGCCGCGTGCAGAGCCCTGGTTAAAAATACCTTTTCCAAGTGCTGTCTGTATCTTTGAAGTTCTGTCTGTGAAAAACGTCACCATTGCTATCAATTACAATTATGCCAAAGTGAGAAATGTCTATTTCAGCCGCTGCAGATTCCAAGGGTAAGTTTGTCCATGAAGTTTCGTCTAATCCTTTACATCTGACCACTCCAGTATTCGTAACTCCACAGAGCGAATGATCCGCTTAAAAATAATTAAATAAAAACGACCAGTAAAGTCCAACGTTGGCTAATTAAATGAAAATATTTTTTTTTCTCTAAAACGTGAAATATCTGTTTCAGTGCTACTTAAAATCCTATTTATTATGAAGTTGAGTATTAATGATTTTGTCTTATACAGATTGATTACAGAGATTCTTTTGCGGGGATTGTTTATGACGGTAAAAGACATGAATATAGATTATAAAATAAATATTATTTCATACTTAATTAGATATTAAATTGTGAAGTTATAGGCTCACCTGAAGAGCTTGATATGGTTGCAAAACTTGCATCGATTTCTTGTGTGGAGTATGTTAATTTACCCTCCCCGTCAACGGCCAGGTCTTTGAAAATATATAATTTGTGATCTGGTGAGTTGTCCAGACCGTAGACGTCCTGACCAGAGGAAATTTGGACATAATTACCAACCAGTTGTTGCCACTTGCTACCAGAGTTTGTCGGATTTTCGTGTGTTCCCACACGATAATAACCCAATTTATTCGAATTAACTCCAAAAAAACCCAAGGGACCTTGAGATAGGTTAATTTCCAATTCTTTGTTTATACGAACAATTCGAAGGCCTTAACTGTATATCTATGTATTATTTAGACCTTGTATTATAACCTGTATAATACAAAGGTGCGCGCCTAACATCAGATTTTCGTCAGATAAAGATTTTCGTCAGATAAATTCGTCGGCAATAAGTTCTAATAAAAAAAGAGTTGCTGTATAATAACTTAACTCTCAGGGGAAGGAGTTTTTGGGAACTCGTAGGGGGAAAATGCGTGTAAATAAACACGCACATAAAAAATTCACAATAATTCGCAATAATTC
>SCLG01002090.1:0-10624 GCA_004367875.1 Oikopleura albicans
GTCATTATCCAAATCGACCGGGTTTAGAGAAAGTGTTTGGGCTGGACACCCTGCCATAACCTTAAATATATTTTAGCTTTTTTTTAATCATAAAAATCCCCCTCTATAATATATCGTCCTAATTTTAAAACGCGAAAAGTTTTTTTTAGTGGAAATGCATATTTCTCATTAAGTGCGTCACTTAAGAGGAGGGACTGTAATACAAAATTATTTTAAAAGAAGGAAATCGCCTTTTGGTGATTTGCCTTTCGGTGATTGGCCGAGCGCACTCAAAAAAGATCAATTACAGGCCACATAGGCCTCAGACGCGCTGTCAAGCAACGTTACCAAAAAGTTGTAACATTATTTTTTTGCTGTTTTAAAATCACTGCGATAGTATAAAGTATTTAATATGAATGTGACGCAATTATTCTTGCACAATAAAAATTATAATGCTACGCGTTTTAGTGAATTTAACATTTCATTTCTTTCAACCATATTTTTAAAAATTATTTTTGCTGTTTTACGTTGAAAAATAACCAATTCTATGCCCACTTTGAAATCAATAAAAATAGTGATTATAATAACCTTCCACAGCGGGGGAATTTTAACTTGCGGCGTATTATTGTTTGGATCGTTGACAATGGCTTGGAAACCATAGCTGCCGCCATTTCGCATTTGCCCAGAATCGCTGGTGAAACTCACCCAACAACAACTTCCCCATTTTATCGAATATGGCCCATTTGGTTTTGGAAAACGGTCTTGCTCGGACCCATAGCAATAGTTGTTATTTCTGGTCGAAGTATTTTCAAGATCGGTCACAATATAGTTGCCGGCGATCGAACCGCATGATTGGCCGTTTTTAAGTCTGCAAAACTCAGTTCCAAGGTTGCTCGAGGGTGTTTGATTTTTAATATGCGTTTTTGTGCATCCATTGTACCCGTCTGATGTGTGTCGCCAAGCATGAGTTCTAGAAACTTTAACTTCATTCGCACTATCTCCCTGGATTATATTATATCCAATTGCTCGAAAGTGACTGGCTTCGACGGACAGAGTTGCAATTAGTGCCGTAGAAAATTTCATTTTTTGCGTTCTTTTTTTGTCCGATATTAAAATTCTTGTTCTAGATTTAAAAAGTGAAAACTGATGATGATGGTTCGTGAAAAATGTATTTATAGGTCATTCGGCGCACTTTTTCCGTCAGTGGCGCCAGTTGGTGGCGATAAAGTACTGAATAAAGTACTAAATAAATACTTACCGACCAACGGCGGTATACCGTTAACTGTCAGATTAAAACGTTGAACAAAATTATAACACCTGGCAAAAACGTGGTTCATTTGTGAATTGTGAAAATAAAACTCACTAAAAAACTAAATTTATACATAACAAAGTCTCTTTGCATAATTCATTTTTCCTACCACGATAAATTCGAATATAAATCATACATATGCATTTCTGAAAAGAACGCTTACATATGTTTAATAGGCTCTTTCGTGTTCAGTAGATTTTACAAAGCTCTTATAGACCATGCAGTATGTTTACTAAGATGTGCAACACTTGTACAGTCCTTACTCTCTCAAAGGACGCCCTCAATAACGGACGTTTATCCTTCAACCGACACTTTTTAGTCAAAAGTTATTGTCCGATAACTTATCGGCGACAACGAACCCTTATTTTAAAACGTTTATTGGGGTCGATAATCCCTTAAAAATCACTTTTTCTTGAAAGGCAAATTGGACAATCAGGTATATTCACATTCAGAAAGAATTTGTAGGTACCCTACGTCTTATAGACTTGATCGTTAGTATTTTTTTCAAATTTCAGTTAGTCATTGTAAAACATTTTGGTCCTGCACTCCACGCCGCATATGAATATTTTATCGGAATTTTTGCAGTGTTTTGATTTGAAAGGAAAAAAAACGAAAAAAGTATAAATAAACATTCCAAGGATGAAGTAGTGGCCTGTGGCGATGTACATATGGCCTTGGTCGTACTCCACATTTACTAAGAGGGGACACAGTAGGGGGTGGGCTCACTTGGCATTCTACTTGAAAAAAAACAGGCCCTGAAAAAATGCCTTACCGAACCAAAATACTTTGACATCGATCATGACTGTTAAAATTCTAATTTTTTTTTAAGTTTTCAATGGTCGCAAACGATGGTTTAATGCGCATGTTTTTAAGGATGGTAGGGCCGTTAAAAAGTTTTAAACCGAATGAGAAATCGGAAGTCCCAAGGTCAGGCTCGGATTCGAGATCACTGTAAATAGTTATGGTGATCGAAACAATGAAGGTTTTCTTTTAAACTTTTATACAGTACAGTGTACTAGTGGTAATTTTGTATTTTCAAATGTCCTAATCAATATGTATAATTTCTATTTTTTTGAAATTGACTAACCTTTCATTATTATTTTTCAGATTTATCTGTTTTATTACTTTCTTTAATATAATAATAAATAAAGTAATAAAACAGATAAATCTAAAAAAAATTACCAAAATTAATTCATTAAAAATAAATGAAATGCTCGTTAATAAAAAACAGGCTTATTTCTTTTGACTTGTTATTATTGAATACATATCTAATTATTTTCAATTAAACTGTTACATCATGACAAGGTCACAAGGTTTTTTACAAGATATTTAATTTAATTAATAAAGATGTATAATTGTAGTCTTTACTATTTCAGTCTCTGGATTACGAAATGCAGAGTATTCCCCGAAAAACCTTTTCACGATCAACCCCGTTCTTCGAAAAAAATTTCTCCGAATGAAAGTTTCTTCGACAAACATTTTCTTCGACAAACATTTTCTTCAACGAACATTTTCCCGAAAAACATTAGCATTAAAGGCACATTAAGAGCAGGTCCTTTGAATTTTTCCCGAAAACATTTCTCCAGAACGCCTTTTTTGAATTTTTCCCGAAAATAAAACTATTTTTCGCTGCTCCAAACTTAACCTTACAGAACACCAGTGACCAGTCAATATTACTGAAAATAACACCGGTATTTTTGATAATGGAACTAATTACTAATAATTTTGACCAAACTTGGCAATCGTCAAATTAATATTACACCACCTAACACGTTATGTTAACACACGTTATGTTAACAAAATTACATTATGTTAACACTTTTTGGGATTTGATTAACTTCGATTTCCAATTGTTTAACCAAACGCCCTACCACATTATGTTAACAAAATTACATTATGTTAACAGTTTTTGACGTTTAATGGTGTTAACATAACGTGTTAGGTGGTGTATATTAATTTACTTTTATTATAATTGTATTTGAGACCAGAAATGTAACGAGTTCGACATAACTTTATATAGAAATAAAAAATTTAATTAATAATTTAATTATTTATATGGTTGGAACTCGTGTCGCTTCCTATATTTTATTCAATTACTCAAAATGTAATTAAATATAAATAGTAATAAAATGATTAACTTTTTTTTTCAAGAACAAGCCACCTTATAACGCTTTTTTGTTTTGTTTAATTTTTCGGTCTCTTAAAGGGTGAGGTAATATAGATGCTAAGCCGTTTTTGGTTCGCGAGTGCGCTGAGCGAATATAACTCACCAAAAAACGTCTTAGCATCTATATTACCTCACCCTGTATGAAAACTCAAAGCCACCAAGTTTTCACAGTAGCCAATTTTGCATCATCGTTTTGTGATTTATTTTCGATGCTGAACATAATTCAAAATGCTCATTTATTTAAATAGGACAAAGAAAAACTAATTGCCCTACAAGCCCCGTTTCAAGGATGCGGATCATAGTTTTAAGGTCGACTGAAGTGAGATAGTATGGAATTAATATGTAAAATATTCTATCCATATGTTTTGTCTTCACTGAAGACTCTGCAGTATAATGATTGTAGGGTTATGTTTTATGTGCTATTTTGTGTATTTTTGGCGTCAATGGAGACAGATGATACTGATGACGACTATTTATTTGATTTTATCACCGAAAAACTTTTGATTGGGACGGTTATGACCGGCCAGCCAATTTTCATTGAATATGGGTAGGTACCGGCAAAAAAAACGATTCATTCCATTAACAGTCATGCGCATATTGGGTAGCTAGCTACCCATTTTCACTTTATTTCTAAATGAAAAGAGAACGGCGTGTGATAATAAAAAAACGGACAACGGATTTGAAATCAAAAAAAAAATTTACGTTATTATATGGAAGAACAATATTTTTTTTAGAAAATTGTTTTTACGTGTGGGTCCGTGGAGGACGAGGGTTAAGGTTGAAAATGACCCCAGTGAGAGAAGAAGAACAGGGCTTTAAAATAAAATAATAATCAACAAAATCCGTTCATTGTTTGGCGCGCTAGAGCAAATTGAGTAGCTAGCTACCCCAAATGCGCATAACTGTTATAGTAAACTCGATGCGCATGACTGTTAAAACCATGTCCTATTTATACCAAAAATGGTATCCACCGTTTACAAATTTCTCAAAGATAGAAACTATTAATTTAACAAAGGTTAAGAACTGCTGAAAATTGATGTTTTAAGAAACAATCCTGAATATGAGCAACGTTCAGAAGAGTTGCACTTTTTATTATTAATCTTTGTGGGAATTCCAGCTTTTATTCTGTTTTCGTCTATTTTGTGGTTGATGTATGACTGGACTGGCTTGATAAAGTACACATACAAAATGTACGAAAGCGGCTCTCAAGATTTAAAAAATTAAAGCAATTTATATTCTTTAAAACTGAACTTATTTTTCATTAAACCTGTTGTTCTCGGACTTTTGATACGTATCATCTCGGACTTTTTGGCAATTTGAAGTTAATGTAAATGTAATGTCCATAAATTATGGTCCATAAATTGGACCATAATGTATTAAAACATTGAGCTGCAGTGCTCAGTTTAACCCAATAACCCTGAGGCGTCGCGGCCCTAATCCAAACCGACACGTCTATATTTCAACAGAAAAAACTTACATGACCTGAAGATGGATTACACCACTTAAGGGTTTATCCGCCCCCCCTTATCCGGCCACTTTGCCCGCTCGTGCGCTTATTAAGTTTTTCGCCAATCCTGCCCACGCACTGAGGGTTTATCCAGCCGGGTGAGGGTTTATCCGGCCACTTGTGCTTTTAGTTTATTCTGGCAAATGGGTTTATACGGCCATTTTCCTACTTGTGTTTTTCCCTGAGCTGGACAAATAAGTCTTTCTCAAAGTCTTGTTGTGAATTGTCAATCACACACAACAAGTTTCAGGGTTTCGAATACAAAAATGAGTTACATGATCGTTTCTAGAAAATTTCCCGCTCGTTTGCTTATCCGGCCGGTCGCTTTATGAAACTAATGAATTGCGCAATTTTCCGCTCGTTCGCTTATCCATTTTCGATCCACCATTTTTTGCGCATTTTTCAGCTATTCCGCCTACGCCCTAGGGGTATATCCGGCCGTTTTTGAAAGGTGAAAGTGGCCGGATAAACCCTTAAGCGGTTATTTAAAAATATGACTTTTTTTATTTGATCAGAAGACCTTAACAGTCATGCGCATATTGGGTAGCTAGCTACCCATTTTCACTTTATTTCTAAATAAAAAGAGAACGGCTTGTGATAATAAAAAACGGACAACGGATTTGAAATCAAAAACAATTTTTACGTTTTTATATGGGAGAAAAATATTTTTTTAGAAAATTGTTTTCACGTTTGGGTCCGTGGAGGACGAGGGTTAAGGTTATAAACCACTCCAGTAAGAGAAGAAGATTAGGGCTTCAAAATAAAATAATAATCAAAAAATCGGTTCATTTTTTGGCGCGCTAGATCAAATTGGGTAGCTAGTTACCCCAAATGCGCATGACAGTTAATTGAACTTGACTTATAATTGTCCTTTGGGCTAGCCATATATTATCGGCGATAAAATTATTGAAATTAATTTAAAGCTGATTTTTATAAATTATTTGGTACTGGCGTATTTTACGTACTTATGACGGGTATGAGATTGATACTAATGACGGAAGTCGTAAATAAAATGGCCTAATAGCATTTCATTTATATTCTTGGGGCCGATATTTGACAGATGGTTTCGCCAGATGATTCTGCGCACTTACTGTTCAGTGAACGTCAATACTACACCACATTTTTATGTCGAATTTTGAATCTGAACTGCATTTAACTGTTAAGGGTCCCAAGCATCATACATGTATAATCCGTAGGTGGACAAATGTGCAAATTTTCAAAAACGCCCGTCCGGCCATGATAACCCGTCGCCAACATTTTGTAAAAATGGTATGGTTTTCGAGGGAATTTTTAACGAGACTGCCAAATTGTTCAATTTGCTATTTTGTTTTTTCTAAACGACCTCTAATATTATTTGATGACTGACGGGAAAAGGGATCGGGTCAACTCAAATATAATTTTTTAAATGTATTTTTGGCAAGTAATGGTGGTTCTCAAAATCAAAGAAAAACTTTTTTTCGATCTCCCCAAATCAAAAAACTACTTTTCCAGATCGATAGAGCTCGGAAAACTAATCACATCTGCGAAAAAAAAAATTATAAAAAAGTACTCAAAAAAGTACTTTTTTTTTCATTTTTGGCCACTTTTTGACCAAAAACTTTTACAAGTTATTTAGCCACTTTCTAGACACTTTTTTCTAATTTTTTTCAGTGCATCCATCTTTTTGGAAGATTTGCCCCGGACGTTTTTCTCATTTTGTCAAAAAACCACCTCTGTCCACCTGGGTGGACAAATGACCTGAAAAATGTTTTTTTTCAATAGTACTAGAAAATGACCATCCAAGATCTTTTTTTTGTTATCAGAAAACGTTTTATCACAAAAAAATACCCTATGACCACCCTGGACCACTCAAGTGGTCGATTTGACCACAAACTGATTTTTTTCCGATTTTACCTTATTTTGAAGCTTTTGAAGAACAAAAACTCGAATTATTTGTTTTTTCTAGTTATAATACGTAATTTTATATGAAATAATCAATCAAAAGTATTCAAGGTCACTTGAGGTTACTTGAGGTCAAAAAAAAAAATTGTGAAATGAGAGTAATTAATACTCTATCACGTATTCATTAAAAAAAATCAAGGGGGGTAAAAAATAGCAAAAAACGTCTTTTTAAGAGATTTTTTGAGGCGTAGAATAATAATTTGGTGTTTATTTTTCAATCTAATTGTATTTTAGAAAACTTTTGATAAAAAAAAATACTGAAATTTCCTTGAAAAATCCCAAAATTGTCCAAAATTATCGAAAAACGTCTTTTTGAAATTTTTTTTTGCGGCATAGAATAATAATTTGTAGTTTATTTCTCAATAATATCGTATTTTCGATTAANAATGTATTATAAGGTAATAAACGACGAAAAATCCATTGGGCACAGTTACAAGTTCATACGACCGACTTTTTACCGGCTTTAGCCGGTTTTTGTATAAAATGTTCAAAATCTCATTTTTTTTTCACCCCTTCAGACCTTGTCGATTAACCAGATTTTTTGTTTTAAGCTCTAGAGAGCTGAAATTTTTTCTGTGGGTACTTTAGGGACATATCTAAATTCCATGTGCAAAGGTCCGCAAAAGTCATTGGAAAAAGTACTTTTTTAGTACTTTAAGTATTTAGAATTGGAGCTGAGCCAGTTTTGTTATATGTGAGCTTTGCACATCAGCGTGAAGCCCAATTATAGTAAATCGGGGGTTCTGATTCGAATGAGCATACTTTAGAAGTCATTCCGACCACCCTTGGTCACTTTTGGTCAAATTGACCACAAAAACGAAAATTCACAAATGGACTTTTTTGACATAGATTTTTTCTCTTTGTAAGCAAATCGATGACGGGGAATCGATTGAGCGTACTTTCGAAAACTCTCCGACCAACGTTGGACACTTTTTGGTCGATTTGACCAAAAAAAAAAAAGATGATTTCACGAATGTGTATTTCTAGTGACTCACGCGCACTTTTTCAGTTATTTAGGTCGTTTGAACTGTTAATAATGATAATTTGGTATCATAACCACCCTTGGACAGTTTGTGGTCAATTTGACCAATATTATGAATTTCACAATTAGTCATAAAAATAGAGTTTTATAGCACATATATAGGGTAAAAAAATCCCCGAATCCAATAATCATACTCGCCGACCACCCTCGGACACTTTTTGGTCGATTTGACCACAAAAACCATGATTTCACTAGTGTTCATTTCTAGTGACCGACGCGCACTTTTTAAAGGTTTTTAAGTCATTTGAACTGTTAGTTATAGTAATTTCTTTTTATAACCACCCCTGGAAACCTTGCGGTAAATTTGACCAATACTCTCAAATGCATATTTATACAGTTGGAAGCGCACGCGTAACCAATCTCAGGACAGAGCAACTCCGCGGAGCTGAGTATGCGCGTGTAACCAGTCCCATGACAGAGCAGCCCCGCGAAGAGAGGCTGAGTATGCGCGTGTAACCAATCTCAGGACAAAGCAGGTCCGCGAAGCGGGGCTGAATATGCGCGTATAACCAGTCCCATGATAGAGCAGCTCCGCGAAGCGGGGCTGAATATGCGCGTGTAACCAGTCCCATGACAGAGAAGCTCCGCGAATCGGGGCTGAGTATGCGCGTATAACCGGGGCTGATTATACACGTGTAACTAGTCCTATGGCAGAGCAGCCTGCGAGGATTTTAAGAATCTTCAACTTTTAGACCTTCTGCGGACGGACATGCACCTTTTAACTTGTTTCATCACGGACGCTTTCTCTGATAGTACTTGTCACACTCGCATAGGGGCTGCTCTGTCATTGAACTGGTTTCACGCACATACTCAGCCCGCTTCGCGGTGCTGCTCTGTCATGGGACTGGTTACACGCGCAAACTCAGCCCCGCTTCGCGGGGCTTCTTTGTGATGGGACTGGTTACACGCGCATACTCAGCACCGCAAGCGGGCTAAGTATGTGCGTGAAACCGGTCCAATGACAGAGCAGCCCCTATGCGAGTGTGACAAGTACTATCAGAGAAAGCGTCCGTGATGAAAAAAGTTAAAAGGTTAATGGCCGTCTGCAGAGGGTCTAAAAGTTGAAGATCCTTAAAAGCCTCGCAGGCTGCTCTGCCATATGACTAGTTACACGTGTATAATCAGCCCCGGTTATGCGCTAATACTAAGTTCCGCTTGACGGGGCTGCTCTGGCCTGAGATTGGTTAAACGCGCATATTCAGTCACGCTTCGCGGGGCTGCTGTGTCATGGGACTGCTTACACGCGCATACTCAGCCCCGCTACGCGGGGCTGCTCTGTCCTGAGATTGGTTACACGTGCATACTCAGACCCGCTTCGCGGGGCTGCTCTGTCATGGGACTGGTCATACGCGCATATTCAGCCCCGCCGGTCGGCGAGTATGATCATTGAATTCGGGGATTTTTTTTATCCTATATATGTCCTATAAAACTCTATTTTTATGACTAATCGTGAAATTCATAATATTGGTCAAATTGACCACAAACTGTCCAAGGGTGGTTATAATACCAAATTATCATTATTAACAGTTCAAACGACCTTAATAAATGAAAAAGTGCGCGTGAGTCACTAGAAATGCACATTCGTGAAATCATCTTATTTTTTGTTTGGTCAAATCGACCAAAAAGTGTCCAAGGGTGGTCGGAGAGCTTTCGAAAGTATGCTCAATCGATTCCCCGTCATGGATTTGCTTAAAAAGAAAAAAAATCTAGGTAAAAAAAGACCATTTGTGAATTTTCGTTTTTGTGGTCAATTTGACCAAAAGTGTCCAAGGGTGGTCGGAATGACTTCGAAAGTATGCTCATTCGAATCAGAACCCCCGATTTACTATTANTGAAATCATCTTTTTTTTCGTCAAATCGACCAAAAAGTGTCCAAGGGTGGTCGGAGAGCTTTCGAAAGTACGCTCAATCGATTCCCGTCATCGATTTGCTCACAAAGAAAAAAATCTATGTCAAAAAAATGCATTTGTAAATTTTCGTTTTTGTGGTCAATTTGACCAAAAAGTGTCCAATGGTGGTCTGAATGACTCCGAAAGTATGCTCAATCGATTCCCCGTCATCGATTTGCTTGAAATGAAAAAAAATCTATGTCAAAAAAGTCCATTTGTAAATTTTCGTTTTTGTGGTCAATTTGACCAAAACATGTCCAAGGGTGGTCGGAATGACTTCGAAAGTATACTCATTCGAATCAGGACCCCCGATTTACTTATGGTAGGCTTTTACCCGATGTGCAAAGCTCACATATAACAAAACTGGCTGAGGTCCAATTCTGAATACTAAAAGTACTAAAAAAGTACTTTTTTAGTGTGTCTTTTGCAAACCTTTGACTTCAGATTTTAGATATATCCATCTACAGGTATCTACAGGCAAAATTCCAGCTTCGTAGGCCTTCAAACAAAAAAATGTGCTCGAGCGCAAGGTCTCAAGGGGGGTGCCCCATTTTGGCCAAAAAGGCGTCCGATAAATGGTTAAGGACTGTAATTTAATATTATTAATAAGTAAATAGTATAAGTAAATATATCATTAATTTCTGAAAAAAATAATGCTTGATTAGTATGAGTGATGAGTCATACGCGGTCGCTGCAGAGAAAAAAAAAACGACAAAAATCATACCTCCTCAACATTTTTGTTACTCATAATCAACTCCGAGTATTTAACATTAGAGAGTATATGATAAAT
>SCLG01002092.1:0-11584 GCA_004367875.1 Oikopleura albicans
TGTTTCCGAGTTATTTATTTATTGGATAATGTGGAGTTATAAATTTATATCTCGCTATAGCTAGATATCTAGGAGTTTTTTTTATAAGGTCAAGTCAGTTTTTTTAGACCTTCCCCCGCGCTCGCACTTTTTTATAGAAATTACAGGGGGTCTGGTTATAAGGTCACAAGGTGTGACTGTTATAACTTATAAGGTCAAGTTATCTTTTTTACACTAAGGTCAAGTCATTTGTTTTCAAGATAAATCGGCACTACCCGAAATCGCAGAAACAGGAAAACGCAGAAAGTTTTCTGCGTTTTCCGGTTTCTGCGTTTTCCGAGTTGAGAAGTCCCGGAAAACGCAGAAACCTGAAAACGCAGAAACCGGAAAACGGCGAAACAGGAAAACGCAGAAACCGGAAAACGCATAAAATTCTTAAATCTTCGTTTATTGCTATATAACAATTATTAATTTTTTAATACGTTTTTAATACGGGATTTGAAAATTTTCTGCATTTTCCTGTTTCTGCGATTTCATGTTTCTGCGTTTTCCGGTTTCTGCGTTTTCCTGTTTCTGCGATTTCGGGTAGTGCCGATAAATCATGTCTTTTTCGCATTTTTTCGGTTTAAATTTAGAACGACACGGGAAAATATCTTTTTGGACTTTTTTGCACTAAGGTAAAGTCATTTGTTTTGGAATGCATTAAGGTCAAGTCATTTTTTTGGCCTTGACATTATATATAGCCAGACCCCCTGTATGTATTTTTACACTTTTTTTTAATATAAATCATGTCTTTTCGCATTCAATTTTGGGGAAGACCTCCCCTTCGTTCACAAAATTTTTTCCTAAATAATCATGTCTTTTCCAACATATTTTTTTAATTTTTATAACGTCTAGTCCGTTTTTGTATCTCTAGTGCATTAAGGCCAAGTCAGTTTTTTTTAGCTTGACCTTATAAGTTATAACCAGACCTTTATTTTGAAATAGGGAAAATTCAAGCATAGCCTAATGTTATAACATTGTTTTTTTAGAGCAAACACGAAACCAACTTACTGAAGAAATTCTGGAAATTCGTCAGATAAATGACCAGCTAGCCGGTCAGTTGCGGAATGTACAAACTGAGCTGAAAAACAATGATGAGCAAAATCTTATTGATAATTTAGAACGAAGATGGTCAAATACTCAACAGAATAATCAGGTAAGAGTTCATTTTTCAGAAAATAAACTTTGTTCTGTTACTAGTAATGAAACTATCTATTAACGGCGCACCCTGTGTGTTTGAACTTTTCACAATAGGTATCCGAGTATCTCGTAACAAAATCATGTCGATTTAGGCCTAAGATTTCAGGGAAGAATTCAGTAAAATCTTTAGGAAAGACTTTTCGCGAAAAGTGGTCATAATGGGTTCAAGGACTGTAAAGTAGTAGACGCCCTGTAAATTTTTTTCTATTAATTCTTGAAATAAGGATCATTAATTGTGTTTATACTGCAATATCCGGCTGGCTGGATTTTTAAAAGTATTTATGTTCGTTTTTTTCATTACAATATTTTAACTTGCAGGCGATGGCGGAATTCATTGCTGGGCGGACAGTTGACTGTGTTGGATTACAGGCCCGAACCCGTCAACATCTTCATGAATATAACCAGATTATTATCGATCGCCTAAAAAATCAAACACCACAAACACAAACTGGCTACTAAAGCCAAAGCATCATTCTCGCGAAACAATTCAGTCTCGCGAAACACGGTATTATCGCGAAACACGAACAAAAGTCATGACACAAGTTTATTTTTGTATACCTTTAATGTTGTTTGACGGATATCATCCAATCGTTTTTTTTTTGGTTGTTGTTTTTGTACAGGGGGGGGGTTGGTTATAAGGTCAGCCATTTGTGCCGTTATAATGTCAAGTCAGTTTTTTTTGCACTAAGGTCAAATCAGTTTTTTTGAGTAGCATGCTTTTCGGGAAAAATCTTTAAAATCATGGCTTTTTACCTTTTTTTTTGGATGAAATTGTGTCTTTTTAACGTTTTTTTAGAGTGAAGACCATAATTTTTTGGGGAAAATCAAATTAAAAAAAAAATCCTTTTTTTTTCTAGTAAGGTTTTATTATGGGAAAATTTTTCTGGTTGGTTATAAGGTCAGGTCAGTTTTTTTTAAATTGCATTAAGGTCAAGTCAGTTTTTAGACCTTGACCTTATAACCAACCCTGTATCTGATTTTTTGGAGAAATCGTTCTGGAAAAATATTTTTGACCGTCGGAAAAAATTTAACCTGCGTTAAAACTGATCAAAAACGATTGGAATGTATCCTTTAGAATTGTACGTTTTATTTTCTATGTTCAAAAACAGATTATCTAATTTTATAAAGAATTTAATAAATTTTATGTAAAAAAAAATCTTTTGGTTAGAATGAGTTTTACGGAGCGATTAAATATGGACTATTGTCCGCCCTCGTCGCATATTATTCATTCATCCTTTGGTCACGAGGTGTTGAGGGAAATTAACTCCCTCAGTTCTAAAATCTCACCGGCAAATTTGATGTTGCCGATATTCGTCACCAATTCACATCCGGATGCGATTGAAGCTATTACGTCGCTGCCGGGGGTTAACCGATACGGCATAAATAAAGGTTGTTTTCAAAGGAACTAAACCATAATTGAAAATTATTGACCAATTTAGGCATAACGATTTTTGTTATTACATTATTATTTGTTGTATTTTAAATTAATTTGAGGTCAAAAATGTGAAGTACTATATAAAATTTTCAGTTTAAAAACAGTACAGCTATATCTTTCTGAAAAATGGGAGAAATGAGTATTATAATGTCCCATTTCCAGCAAGTTACAATTTGACACCTCATATGGGTCATATTACAAAAAGGACAATACTCGTGTAAGTAGCATTTTTATATTTGAAAATTACGTGATTTATTTGTGATATGAGTCAAATTATATGATTATGGCCCATACTATAAGAGTTTCGTTTTACTGGTTAGAAACATGATTTACGAGAAAGTTTTCATTCTGTCTCATTATTGGTGTTTGTCCCCAACCGGTTGGTTTTTAGCGATTCTAAGAGTGAAAATCAGAAGTGCCGTGGTCGAATACCCCTAGTTTAATGTTCTTTAGCAACATAGGAATAACTTTATTTTCGGCGAAAAAATTCAGGAATTCCCCCTAATTATGAGTCATATGACACGGTAAATCGGTCACATTTTTAATTAATAAAATGAGATCCCTGTTTTTCATATGAGTCAAATTATGAGTATGACCGACTATACAGAGATCTGGTTTTATTGGTTAAAATGCCCGATTTATCGTGTCATACATAACTTAGCTGAGTCGTCTGAGCCTAAAACATGTTACTGGAGCTCCACGGAGTGTATCAATGAGTTAGATGGATATTTTGAAAACGATCACAGTTATCGATTTTTTATCCCCGTTGGTTCAGAAAGGTCTCAGATCGGTTTTGATTTTCGGTGTTGATGTTAAAAGTGTCAAAGATGAATGTGCAACTTCGGCAGATTTGCCCGGAGGCCCCACTATTGAAGCTATTAAAACAATTAAACGCGACCTGCCCCAACTCTTGATTGCTGCCGATGTGTGTCTTTGTCCGTTTTCTTCCACCGGACATTGTTCGGTTTTCAACGATGAGGGCAGGGTTTGAAATGTCAAAAATGTTTTACCACATTGCAAAATTTTTCAAGCTTGGCATTTCCTTTGTTTTGGTAGCAGCTTCAATTATATACAATAGGCAATGAAAGGAGAAAATTGCATTTCAATTATGTATTATTGTATATATTTCTATTATTATTTTTGTTATTTCTATTGTACAGGGGGTTGATTATAGCATTTACGATCTTGGTCGCTAAGATCATTTTTTGGCACCGCGGTCTTTCCAAGAAAACGTTTATCATGGAAAATTCACAAATTGGTTTATCAAGGAAAATTCAAAAATGGTATTTCCAAGAATAAGTTTTTGAAAGAAAACGTTGTTCCAAGAAAACGTTTATCAGGGAAAACGTTTATCATGGAAAATCCAAGCAAGCGCCTTCATGTTTGTTTTGTATATTGTATACAGTATATTATATAGAGTTGTATATTATATACAGTATATATCTATATAATATAGACTATAAAAACTGACCTTTTCCAACGCGAAATGATAACATTTATACACCACCCTACCCATATCTGGGTACGAGTGATTTTTATTAATACAGCTAAACAACTGAGCTGATATACAAATTTAAAAAATCTGATACACAGGGTGCGCAGTTAACCGCTACCCTCTTAACCACCACTTTTTTAATTTAACGCCACTAAGGGATCCCACTATTTTCCAGCGATCACGCCTACGCCTAGGCTGTCCAAACCGAATTTCAACTTCTTTGCTACGCCCTGCGCATTTAACCGCCATTNGTAACATCCCGTAAATGGGTTTGTAGTAGACCACTTTTGGTCGAAATACCGTTTGTCGGAGTCCAGACTGACGCAGTTATGCCAAAATAGCGTACATTTGTACAATGCTTTAGCATTGTTTCCCGTCAGTCTGGACTCCGGCATATGGTAGTGATTCTTCATAATCAATAAACTTAGAAAGCTAGAGTAGAACCTAACAAAATAACGAGACATTTTCAAATACCAGTTTATAAAAAAGTACCGAAATATTATTTTAGAGCTCTTGATCCTTCCGTGAAAATATATTTTTTCAATGAGCTGTCTGATAAGAAATTTTGCATGGCTTTAAAGAGAATTTTCGGCATCAATAGTTTTAATATATTTCTTAAATACATGGTGCACCGTCTATGACCCCACTTCGTGTTTTGTGTATATTCTGGAACGGCCAAGTGCCCTTTATCGCAAACGGTTTTTTCTAGATATAATAAAACGAAGAAAATTTTTCAATTACAGTCCTTACTCCTTTTTTGGACGTTTTCTGTTCTCGAAAATAGCGTCCGAAAAAGGAGCATCATCACAAAAAGGATCATTTTTCTATTATAATGACCTCATTTTGGCGGAAAAGCGTCCGAAAAAGGAGCAATCGTCCGAAAAAGGAGCAATCGTCCGAAAAAGCAGTAAGGACTGTATATGAGGTATCCTTAAATTCCAGATTTTTTGTGAATAAACTCATCGCCGATTTTTAACAACGGCCGATCATTACAAAGCACATTTATACCAAAAATTATGTTTCACATATTCCTAGACGGTACCCACTGTATATCAAACAAATTGTATTGCCAAACATTTTACAATTCTACTTTTTCAAATGACCTAAAGCTTTAAAAGCTTCAAATTGCATTAAAATATAGTCTTCAAACTGAGTGTATTGTACTAATCCTCACTTACATTGTATGTAAACTCACTTACATTTTATGTAACATTCATTATTCACACTTGGTGGCGATGCAGACCTAGGTGATGAATTTGGCAAATAATTTCCAAGGTGGTCTGTTTTTAGAAGGATCAGGCAAACTTAATCCATCAATAGGGGTTGGTTATAAGGTCATACATTTTGTCAGCTATAAGGTCAAGTTAGTTTTTTGACCTCATAATCAACCCACATCTATCAATCTTCCATGAAAGCACGTGTGTGAAACCGTTGATTGTTTCACATTTTCTTTTTAGTTTAATTCCATGGTGTCAGATTTTTACAATTTTTAACATAATGTAAAAAGTTGATTTAGCAAATCTTTAGACAGAACAATTTTTTTATATAATTTCGCATACCATACTCCATTTTAAAATCTAAAGTGTTGTGGTATTTTTTTTTATCCGAGACCTTATAACTACCCTCTATATAATTTTCGAAAACAAAAAAATTTTTTGCGATCAATTAAGTAAGATTTTTTTCGGCTCGTTGCCGAAGTTTGAAAATTTATATCGTATATATTTTCGAGCATTTTCGAATTAAAAAATACTTTTTTTTCGCAAAATGTTTTTTTTGAAATTCCCACGCATAAACCTGATTCTTCTAAAATAAGATAATCACCAGTAGTGCATTTTAAATATATAATTCATGTCTCCATTATCTCGAAATCTTTGTGTTTTACATTTTTAGATCTAAAATGGTTTCAGATGACGATATGAGGTCTAAGGAAATAGACTATGAAAGTGATCGATTTCCATTTTGTATTGTGTGGACACCCTTGCCCTGTATTTCATGGCTTTTCCCACCTATCGGACATGTTGGTAAGAGTATAAATCTTTTACAGGGTGTTGGCAGAAGCTCTGATATTTGTTTTTTTTCACTTTTAGGTCACATTTTTGAGCTGTTATAAGGCCAAGTAATTTTGTTATAGCCAACCCCTTATCTGAAAATTAGTCAGTTTTCTGACGTCTATTTAGTTTGTGATAAATTAAGTCTGTGTTTTAGGTCTACCTTATTACTTACCTTATATCCGACTCCCTCCATAAAATATAAATTTTACAGAAATTTTCTCCCAAAGCCTTAAAATATTATTCTTCGTATATTCTTCAAAATCGTTATTTCCGGAAAACCGACCAAAAAATCGGAAAAAAAAATTTGGGGCTAATCGGGGTCAAGTCATTTTTTTTTCAAAATGCAAGGTCACGTACGATTTTTAGACCTTGACCTTATAAGTTATAACGAACAACGCCTGTAACTTTACGTTTTACAGGAATCGCATACAGTTCGGGTGTGATACGCGATTTTGCTGGACCATATTATGTGTCCGAAGATAATTTGGCATTTGGTCGGACTACTAGATATCTCCAGTTAGATCCAACAATGGTTACCGGAAAACCATGGGATGAAGCTGTTCACGATGCCTCAGAGGAATATAAAAAACGCATGCACAATTTGTGTTGCTTAGGGGTTAAAAAGGTTAAATTGTTCGACGTTGCATTGTTTTGCATAGGAAAATGATCCAATTTTTTGCCACTTTTTTCAGATTTATCAAAAAATTATGTTTTTGGGGAAATTTACAAAAATTTCTAAACAACAAAAAAATCGGAAAGTCGCATTATTTATATTAAAACCTGGGGCTAATATATTCCAAGAAAAAGTATTTTTAAAAATCTTTTTGGAATTTTTCGGATTGCTCTTAAATTTCAACAAATTAAAAAAAATCGCCATTGGTAAAATTACCAAAACATTTAAAAACAAATACAGGGGGGCCCCAAAGTAAGGGCCACCTTTGTCGATTTTAAAAAGTGCCAAAAGATGGCCCTTACTTTGGGTAGTGGCCCTTACTTTGGGTGAGCGGCCCTTACTTTGGGGGCCCTTACTTTGGGGCCCCCCTGTAATCAAAAAAAAAAAAATTATTTGGAAGTTATTTTTGAATTTTCCTTGAAACCACTTTTTGTAAAAATATTAGTAGACTGTATTTTGGCTTATAAAGTTGAATACATCAGCATAAAAATTGTAAAAAAACAACAACAACAAAACACAATATTCTTCTTTTGATTAAATTCAAGTTCAATGTTGAAACAATAGTTGAATAAGTCAACATTGATTTCGCCTTGTTAAATGTTGTGTAGTATATTACCACACCAAAAACTGGTCTTAAAATATTAATTTTAACCCTCTCACCCAGTGATAACTGTCACAGTCACGTCGCGATGGCGCTCAACTTAATGGAGTACAAAGGAAGTACCCGTTGGAATATGGTTAATATTTGTTTTTTATTGTTATTTCGTGGCCGTTTCGTCAATTTTCTCGCCTTTCTCAAAACATGGGGGCCCTTTTTAGTCGTTTTGCTTTTTGTCTTGTTGATGGTGTTTCTTGTGTAAACCATTGATTAGTGAAGGAAACTTTTGGTTAACTCCCTGATGAAATCTGGACAGACCTTCGCTGCATTTTCTCGAAATTTACAACTTTTATGGCATAAGGGCCTCTTGTAACACATTAAATTTGTGTTTTTGTTATTTTACGAAATATATCTATACAGAGATAGTTGTATCCTATCAAACTTCCCTTTCGGAGTTAAATTCCTGATGCGTGTTTCACTTTCAAGGAACCAAAACAGATTGATTAATGTGTCCACATCGTAAAAATTGCCTCTTTCAAAAACAAATCATCAAACATGATGCTCTACATAACTTCCACGGAAGTTTTTTTTCAGAATTTATTCAGAATAAAATAAAATGAATGGGTTTGTTATTAAACATATCTCAGAATACTTGAGTTGAAAAAAGATTTTGAGAAAAGACCCCATTTTAACCCAGCACCGTATTGATTTTCAGGCTCTTTGATTTATTTTTATGATTATAAGGTCTGAGATTTGGCCCCTTATAACTAACTTAAGGCTTAAGGTCCGCGTATGGCCATTGAAACAGGTCTTCAAAAATTATATGACATAAAACGCTTCTCTTATAAGAGCATATGCTCTTTTTGAGACTAAGTTCTAATTGTATTTTAAAAATCAGGTTTTTTCGTGAAAATATATATATAAAAAAAATATATATTAAAAATTTGTGTCATTTTACAATTTTTGAAATCCGGTCTCAATGGCCGTGCGCGGACCTTAAGGCTTAAGCCCTACACCAAAAATGCGTATACCACACTCGATGGGTGTACAAATATTAAACGCGAACCCGTAATACGTTTCAGCTAGTGTTTTCTGATTATAAATAAAATCAATGCATTGTAGACTATTAGTAAGTAGTTATTTATACTTGAGTTTATTAACTTTATGCGAAACATCTCCACATTTTCGGGTGTCAATTTTGAAATGCCCAAGTTACACGATCAACAAGCGCATTAAAATTACATTTCTTCAAGCTCCAAACGATCATTAAGCTTTGCTCTCATCATAATAAAATGTGCACTTCAATATGTATAAAGATATTCAAATCTCTACTTTTTTAAAAGAATTATTGTCGATTCCAATTAATTACCAGCCTTGCTTTTTACAGTTTTATTTTCTAGAATGTCCCTCTGAATGGCGCAGCGGTCGGCTTATAAATATATTGTACATATAAAGACTGCGCCGAATTTATGGTGGAATATTGACAAGGTCGGTTTTCTAAAAATACAGGGTGGTTGATTATAAGGTCAGCCATTTGTGCCGTTTTAAGGTCAAGTCATTTTTTTTGCACTAAGGTTAAGTCAGTTTTTTCAGGCACTAAGGTCACGTCAGTTTTTTTGAGTACATGTAGCATTTTTTTTCGGAAAAAATCTTTAAAATCGTGTCTTTTTACGTTTTTTCACTTGAAGTTTTTTTGGGTATGATATATAAACTGGCTCTTATGTTATAAGCCTACGTGGTTATAAGGTCACGGGAACGTATTTATACATGTTTCATACGTGTAGGATATTGCTATTACCATAAGTGATTATTGAGCCTAAAAAACCGACAAAAGCAATATGCCAGACGATTGGTGAAAAAAATTTACGATGAAAAGGTAGAAAATCGACCTTACACAGATCCCACAAAATCCTTTTATCGTGATATCGGCAAGCATGGTCTGTCCAGGGCCAATGTTTCCGCCGCCGTCTTTGGCTATTGCATGGTGGGATATCATTTTCATATTGATTATGTACAGCTGGGTGCCCTGATTTATGGCACCTACAAATGTGCAATTGCGGCAAATACGTATAATCAAAAACATGAAATTTCCTTTGATCGACAAATGGAGAGAACGCGTGTAAGGGCTCTTGTAAAACGAGGCACTTACGAGGGCACCTATTTAGGCTTGGTTTTATTATGTAACAAAAAGGTCTTGCTAACCCTAGACTGTCCTTAAAGGACTACTACGGGACCGTTTTGTGCACAATATGTACTTACATATAACTACCTACCCAGTTATCTTAACAACTGTTTGCTAAAAAAGTGTTAAGATAACCCAACTTTGTTAATCTATTTGTTGTATCTATTTATTTCATGTGTTGATGAACCATCGTTAAAACTTTTAGAAATCGATTTTTTTTTATTTTCACTAAATCTTTTTTTTTTGTGAAAAATCTCTAAAACATAATTTATTTAACTTTTAGTTAATGGAAATCTTTAAAAAGCTTTCGAAAAAATATATTTAGTTATTCTATCTTTCACAAAATATGTAAACAAATGTTTCACTTTTTTGAGGAACAAAAAAAAATTAACAATACACCACCTAACCAGTTATCGTAATAACTGTTTTGCTGAAAAAGTGTTAAGATAATGGAATTTTGTTAAGATAATTGCCTTGCAAATTGTCTTATCAAAAAAGATAACTATTGATAACTATAACTGGTTAGGGAGTTATTAAATATTTTTTCTTTGTTTTCGATGTAAAACCACCAATAGCCTTGCATCACGCCGAGAAAAATGCGCTAAAATCGTGGTTAATCGGGTTCACTGTGTTATCATTAGGATGTAATCCAGTTGTTGGTTTGCTTGGGGTGTTCAATGTAGCACTTTATTATAAAGTTTACACAATGCTTAAACGGAAGACTTGGTTTAATACGCAGATTGGCGCCATTGTCGGGGCCATTCCGCCCCTTATGGGTTATTTGGCAAATACTGGCGGCGAATTTGTAAATGCATGGTGGATAATTCCTTCGCTGACACTCTTTTGGTACGTGATATTTAATTGTACAAGGTCGCCAAATAAGGGCCCCNTAACAATGCACCACCTAAGCATAATAATAACTGTTTTGCTCAAAAAGTGTTAAGATAATGGAATTTTGTTAAGATAATTGAGTGTCAAGTTCTCGCATCCACAACTGTGATTAGAAATGGCGATATGTTTGGGTCCAAAAAAGATAACTGGTTAGGGTTTTTTAATTTTTTTTCTTTGTTTTCCATCTAAAACCACCAATAGCATTGCATCACGCCGAGAAAAATGCGCTAAAATCGTGGTTAATCGGGTTTACTGTGTTATCATTAGGATGTAATCCAGTTGTTGGTTTGCTTGGAGTGTTCAATGTTGCACTTTATTATAAAGTTTACACAATGCTTAAACGGAAGACTTGGTTTAATACGCAGATTGGCGCCATTGTCGGGGCCATTCCGCCCCTTATGGGTTATTTGGCTAATACTGGCGGCGAATTTGTAAATGCATGGTGGATAATTCCTTCGCTAACACTCTTTTGGTACGTGATATTTCATTGTAGAGGGGTGGCCAAATAAGGGCCCCTTTCGTGTTTTGTCAAACTGACCCTTATTTGGCGAGTTTGCGGTTGTTACTATCAGTGCTCGGCAAAGTCAGGCATATTCATTGGCTTGGCTTGACTTTTTCCTATCTCGAAAAATTTTGGCTTGGCATTTTCCCCTCTCGAAAAAATTTGGCTTGGCTTTTTCCTCGAGAATTGTGGCTTGGCTTAGCTTAGCTTTTTTCCATCTCGAAAAATTTTGGCTTAGCTTTCCCCTCTCAAAAAATTTCGGCTTAGCTTGGCTTGGCTTTTTACCCTCTCAAAAATTTTGGCTTTGGTTTTTTGACCCCCGAAAAAGATTGGTTTTGCTTGGCTTAAAAAAGTCAAGCCAAACCAAGCCATGTGCCGAAAGCCAAACGTGCCGAGCCCTGGTTACTTACTTAATTTTCAAGTTTTTATTTTAGTTGGCAATTTCCGCATTTTTATGGGCTAGCTGAATCTCGAAATGCCGAGTATGCCTATGCCGGTTATAAAATGTTGGGTTCTACCCACCCCAAGAGTGCCAT
>SCLG01002094.1:0-11762 GCA_004367875.1 Oikopleura albicans
CTCATGCGTGTTACCGAAAGCAAAAAATTTAGTACCAACATTATTCTTCCTTGTGCATCCGTGAGGATGACTGCTGATAAAACCAATAAAATATTGCTTTTATGAAGTCTTTTTCTTTACACTTTGTTGCGCTTCCATTGTTTCAACATTATCGCAAGTTTTTCACTTGATTCAGTGGTTTCTGGGTATCGTTTATTGGGTCGAACATACGACCCAGGGCCTGCCGATTCCGTATATGACGTACGATATGGCAGTTCTTCAAACTCAGTGCGATAGTTATTCATAATATAGCAATTAGCTGTTATTGACTCATTAGGTTGCGATTCAAGAGTGATCGGGATAGATATACGAGTGTAGATTTTTGGANTTTAGGGCCGTCATTTGGGATATAACTTATGTTATATAATAAATCTCAAACAATTTGAGATTCTTCTTAAATCCGGTAAAAAATATTAGGTCGCTGACCTATTAGTATACAGCCAGGGGTCTCGCGATGTGCATTTTCGATTTTCGAAAGAGACATGCACATCCAGAGAGAGACATTGCTCGATGAACTCTTGGACAATATGATCATCTGTGGCTAACGATACAGTGCCGGGTTAAATGGAGATGGTTTGCCGATTTCTCAAATTTTAAATTAAGCATAAAAACAGGAAAAAACGCCAAATCTCCCTTACGTTAAATATGGTTAAATTTAATATAATAAATTAAATAAATATGATTGTTCCCACTCTTTGTTCACGTTTAGGTGGACAGGTTGAAATGACATGATGGATTGAACAGACTAAGAGAACGACAGCTGCTCATTGGCTCGCCCATTGTCCAATTATCGTTCGTGTATCACTTTTAGTCATATACAGGACTTTTAGTCATATGTAGGAAGACAATGGTCGAGCCTTCTCGACTGTACTGTTTTTTTTTATTTTTGTTGGTTTCATTTCTTTTTTGACTCCCAAATTGTAAAAAAAGACCAATCAAAATAATAATTTCAACCTAATTGTAAGCGTAACAAAAAAGGAAGAAATTCTTATTTATCTTTTGTTGTTGTTATGGTAACGCGGCCAATATAAATTGGCAGCGCGAGCCAATTAAGGTTTTACGCTTACAATGCTTTTTGGGATTTTTTTCTGTTGATTTTGAGAAGCTCCCTGTTGAAAAATCAAAAATGAATTTCAAAATGTTTGGACTCCTTATTTTACAATACATGGGATTTATTCGGATTGGCCAGCAACACTTTTATGCTCGAAAGATTTTATTCAAAACAGGTAAAATTATATTTTTCTTAAAACTTCTGGAAAATTTATGTACGCTTAACCCTTAAACTCATCTAAAAATACAATCAGTGAATTCATCACATTGATTTTTTTTTTTTGCAACATATACGTTATCGGATTCGAAACTGCGTTTGCATTCTCTGAATAAATTATTAAATGTTGTTGATTAATCTAGTAAAAGATTACATTTTTCAGCTCAAAATTATTTTAAGGACCGGTCAGTCCTTTGTTTACAAATAGTACGTTAATAATTATGACGACCGACCTTTCAAGACGACTTGAACTTGATAAAAACTAAAAATTAAAGCCGTTGAACAGTTTTGATGGTATTGATATGCTTTTTTCGGTCAAATGTCCCAATTATGAAGGCGCTGATTTCTATATGGGTTTTTGTGCGTCCAAAGTCTAGAACAAAAAATACACCACCTAACCATTTGACTTAACATATTTTTTTCCGAAAAAAGGTGTTAATTCAAATGCAAATTGTTAAGTCAAATGCAAACTGTTAAGCCACATGGGTAGTGCGTAGGTTAAAACCCTGGAAAACTTGAAACTATAAAAAAATGATATAAAACAATATAATGAACGAAAAAATCCAAAAAATTGTTATACACCGCCCGAGGGTTTGTCAGGACACTTTCTCCATCCAAAACCGGCTTGATAAACCCTCAGGCGGCGTGATAAACCCCAATGGCGTAGGCGGAAAAGCTGGAAAAAAAAAGACAAAAAAATGTTAACTCAACTGCAAACTGTTAAGTCAAATGCAAACTGTTAAGCCAAATGGTGTTAAGACAAATGGTTAGGTGGGTCCAGAAAAAGTCTAAAAGTTTTCCAATCATCTAACTTCGTAACCTTAAAATTTAATGAACAAGAAATGAGTTCGCAAAAAGCCCACATGCGATTGGGTGCAAGAAGTTCCTCCATAATATCTCATAAAAAGTAAATCAATAGCACCAACAGTACTCATCTGATGGACGAGGTTTCAAAAATGTTCTATAAAAAATCAAACTTTATTGAACAAAAATGTGTCACACGTTATGATTCGTACCGAACCTTCCAACCAAATTATGTCTGACCATTTCTCGGAACATTAGAGACTACCATTATGTAAAAATTACACAATAAAATTATTAAATTAATTATTTTATTAATTCAACTTTTTAGCGCAATTTAGAAACCTCAGTATTTCTAGAATTTGTTACCCAAATGCACTTGACCGTACTTGATAACAATAACTAACGCTTTAAATAGTAATAAAAACACAAAATGTGCAGCAAAAATGGGGTCTAGTATTTTTAAGGTTTAGTTTGTACACAACATGACTGACCGGTCCTTAACTCCCAGGGGTCACATCGTGATAATCGTCACGAATCAACCTTTAGACCCAAATATCTTACGGAAAACCAGCTTGTACGAAAAATCGCTGATAGACGTATCGACTTAATTTTTGAGACAAACATTTTGCGACAAAAAATAATACAATTTTTTTTTGAAATTTTTGCAGAATAGACACTTTCTCAGACAAGGTCGAAAATTGAGAAAAAAGATAATGACGAATTTGAAGATGAAATAATTGTTTAATCAAAAATCCCTGAAACAAGTGTCGACTTATTTTTTTGCTAGCTTTTTTTGGTGATATTTTTTTGGGTGATAGTATCACCGTGATACCCTTATGGGGGCACCCCATATAGGTATCTAATATTTCAAAAATGTTCAGAATTAACTGTAAGTTGGTTTGTAGACATATTTTGGGCCAAAGAGTTCATTTTTGAGGTCAAATCAAACGATTGAGATCTCCAAAGACTACCAGATAGGTTCTGTGAAAAAAGTGGAAATTCGAAATAGTGCTCATAATTAGCTGTAATTTAGTTTAAATTTTCAGAAAAAAGTTTAGGGTATGAGAAAAAAACCTGATTATCTCCATAATCATGTTCTAACCAAAACCTTTCGTCATCAGACGGAACAATATCGGCATCGTCGTCTCTAATTTTACCCCAATAGAATTGAAATTTCTGGCTCATTTTTACCACATGCTGAAGCGAATAACTTCTTTTCTGTTTCCGCGTTGAGCGCAGCGTAACCCGAAGGTGTGAAAACCTCCGCGAATGCGCTCCCGCCTAACACCAACAAGTATTTGTTTTCTTAATCAAATAACAAGACAACAGTTCTCAGATTATACACGGAAAAATATAATTAAAAATTACGAATGTCATAGACAATAACACGTTTGCAAACCAAATTTGTCCGCCATTTGTGAGCACTATTTCAAATTTCCACTTTTTTNATTCAAATGCAAATTGTTAAGTCAAATGCAAACTGTTAAGCCACATGGGTAGTGCGTAGGTTACAACCCTGGAAAACTTGAAACTATAAAAAATGATATAAAACAATATAATGGATGAAAAAATCCAAAAAATTGTTATACACCGCCTGAGGGATTGTCAGGCCACTTTCTCCTTCCAAAACCGGCCTGATAAACCCCCAGGCGACGTGATAAACCCCAAGGGCGTAGGCGGAAATGCTGGAAAAAAAAGACAAAAAAAGGACAAAAAAGTGTTAATTCAACTGCAAACTGTTATGTCAAATGCAAACTGTTAAGCCAAATGGTGTTAAGTCAAATGGTTAGGTGGTCTATTTCAAATTTCCACTTTTTTCACCAAACCTACCTATCTCAATTGTTCGCTATTCTCAATTGTACCTATCTGGTAGTCTTTGGAGATCTCAATTGTTTGATTTGACCTCAAAAATGAATTGTTCGGCCCAAAATATGTCTGTAAACTAAATTACAGCTAATTCTGAGCACTATTTCAAATTTTCACTTTTTTTCACAGAACCCATCTGATAGTCTTTGGAGATCTCAATCGTTTGATTTGACCTCAAAAATGAATTCTTCGGCCCGAATTATGTCTGTAACCCAAATTACAGCTAATTCTGAGCACTATTTCAAAATTACACTTCTTTCACAGGACCCATCTGGTAGTCTTTGGAGATCTCAATCGGTTGATTTGACCTCAAAAATGAACTCTTTGGCCCAAAATATGTCTACAAACCAAATTACAGCTAATTCTGAGCACTTTTGAAATATTAGGTACCTATATGGGGTGCCCCCATAAGGGTATCGACCAAAAAAATATCACCAAAAAAAAGTTCTCAAAAAATGAGCCGACNTATTTTGTGATTCCGCGTATTTACGAAGATATTTTTTCCGGTGGTCTAAGTCTCACCGCTGCCATCTCAGTTGTCTCAGGGGCGCCCTAATTGTCATTTTTCCTTTTCTCGAAAAAAACGAAAACACGAGAGAGCGAGCGCATTACTAGTAAGGTTGCCACGTTTCCCCATTTGTGAGCACTATTTCAAATTTCCACTTTTTTCACGGAACGTATCCGGTAGGCTCTGGAGATCTAAATTGTTTGATTTGACTTCAAAAATGAACTGTTCGGCCCGAAAGATGTCTGTACCCTAAATTACAGCTAATTCTGAGCACTATTTTAAATTTCCACTTTTTTCACAGAACCTATCTGGTAGACTTTGGAGATGTCAATCGTTTGCTTTGATCTCAAAAATGAACTCTTTGATCCAAAATATGTCTGTAAACCAAATTACAGTGAATTATGAGCACTTTTGAAATTTCAGGTATCTATATGTGGTGTACCCATAAGGGTTCTTCAAAAAATACCCGCCAAAAAAAGCTCTCAAAAAATGAGCCGACACTTCTATCAGGTTTTTTTTAATTACCTTATGATCTGTCCTAAAATTACGTTTGAATAATTGACCTTCTCGCTGGGACTTTATGTAAATCTTCCTGTAACTTTATGGAGACGTCTGGCAAACTTATAATGCTCATCATTGAATTCCTTATACCCCTTATAAATTGTTTTCGATAACTTACACGGCTTAAAAAAGGCCATTATGAGATTTCGTGATAATTATCACGATGTGACCCCTACGGGCTATACAACCGGTCGTGACCCTTGGGAGGTAACTAAAAACCCATTTTGGAAAAAAAGTTAACAATCTTCGTTCCCATTCGGCAACAAATATTTCCAAATCCTTGCCGAACAAATGTTTCCAAATCCTTGCCGAATTGTGGTATTTCTGCCAAAGTCAGGACATTTGGTATTTTTTTACGTTATAATTTATATCTATTACGGGCACTAGCTGGAAACGCAGAAAAATGAAATCACAGAAAAAATTCTGCGTCTTCATGTTTTTGCGTTTTCCGGTTTCTGCTTTTTTAGGTTTCTGCGTTTTCCGTGACTGCTCAATAATTATTTAAGTGGTATTGTTACCGAATGAAGGTTTTCGTAATTGAGGACGAGGACTGTAATGTTTTTTTATTAGAAATTTCACAAATAACGTTTTCCACAAAGATTTATAGAAAACTTCACAATTTTTTTTTTGAAACCTATGGCCCGTGATATCACATGTATATTTAGTGAAAACTTTATACACAAGATGTACCTTTATCTTTTGTACCTTTATCTTGGTAATTTGAGGCTTTTTTCCATTATCTTAGTTCATTTTGGCGAAAGTTTTCCACCTACGTATTTTCCATTATCTTTGATTTTACCGTTATCTTGGTTCATTTAAAAAACAAATCTCCTACGCATTTTTGAAGCTTTTTTTTTACAAAAATAAAGTCCTTGAAAGCCCTAAGATTTATTCCGAAGAAACATATCAGCCTAATAATTCACTTACCTCTCGGTTCATATAATTGTTTGAATGTCCGGGAAGACTGTCATATATCTATTATTATTTTATTTTTTCAGACACAGTTAAATTACATTTTTGAAGACGGCAATTTTTAGCATTTTCAAGAAAAACACAATGATCGAGATGATCAGAAGCGAAGCACATAATCTAAAATCGAACTTAATTGTTCTAGACTTACACATAAATTAATTTTTGTAAAATTTTACTTTCTACATTAATAACTCGTATGGCGAAATATTTTTGAGCTAAATTATCCCTATTTTCCATTATCTTGGAGTTTTACACTAAAAAAACACGTATTTTGCAATACTTTCGAGTTACGTAACCCCTATTTTCCATTAACTTACGATCGCCTACACAATTTCAACCATACGCCCACACAATGTACCGTTTTGTAACATAACTTATGTTGGGAACATGACCCTATTTTCCGTTATCTTCGATCAGTTTAGCCCCTAACTTTCCCAAGATAAAGGTACATCTGGTGTATGTCAACTCTTGATGAATTTTCATGATTTCTCTTGTGATTTCATAATTCAAATATAGAGGCTTTTTTCACATCTGATAATAATCTTGGTTGATATGAAATTGAAACAAACAAAAAAAACTTCATAACTTATACAAAAATAAAATAAGAATCGTATGGCGCAATTCTTCAAATCTATAACAAAAACGCTACATTAGGTTATCTTACCATGTGCCCCTAAGTCTGGTTATCTTTCCAAAAACCTCTAAATTGGATTATTTTATCCAAGAAAAAATCGTTTTTAAGTGTGTTTGTCTCCTCAAAAAAGGTTTTTTAAAGGTTTTTAACTTACTTGAAACTTAGTTGAGTAGTAACCTACTATAATTCAGATTTACTATAGTTCGGTTTTTTCTGCATATTTTTACCTTATTCCGCTTTCGCCCTGAGCAGTTATCGGGCGCCCGAATAAGATTGTTTATCGCAAAACCCGCCCGATAACTGCGCACCCTGTGTAATAACTTTTGAAGAACGAAAAAATTTACATTTAAAAAAAATGTGGTTAGACGCCTGTCCGGGAAGTAGCGGAAATTAAAACCACGTAATTTAACAAAATTGACCCAACTTGACAAAATTCACGTGACCTAACAGTTTTCTCGCCTCAATGTTAATTTCGATGTTTTTGTTAAGTTACGTAGGAAGATGGTTATGTTTTGTGATAACCATAAGGTGATGCAAAAAAATCAGACAATTTAGTACAAGTATGTCACAAAAAACGTTAAAGTCAACAAACAACAAAGTTATATGACTTAAAACACTATCATTGATAGGCTATTAAATTTGACCGAAAAGAATTCCGCATGTTTTCAACAGGAACGTTTAGGTGTCTGATCTAAGAATATATATTTTTTTATTGTCGTTCTTTAATGATAAATTACGATATCATTGATATTAAACATTTTGACCAAAATCCCCTTGTGTCCTTTGTAGAGTACTCCAAATTTTAAACCACATTTTTAGAACATTAGGTATATAAATATAATCTTATAAAAAAAGTATCTAAATAGCAAAATAAAGTTAAATAAAAAAAATCATAAACATTTTAGTCCATGGTCATTTTATATTATTTGAGTACCTAAGTAAGTACCTAAGTATACTAGTTAAGTATATGTCTGGGCTGATTTCGACCTAAAATTTTGAGCCCAAATAAATCGTTTTAGTTTCCGAACCAGTGGATATTTTTTATACCAATACCTAGCTCTCTTGTTGCGTAATCTTACCATAGTCTCTGACGGGCCAATAGCGTTGTTTACAAACTTCACTCGCCGGGAAATTGTTATAAAATATGTTTTACACAGTCGAATTCATTATTTCGTTTTTTTAGTCAACGTAAAACAAAATAAACTATTAGACGTCATAGTTTTGGCGAAGCCGTGAACTTGCCACACTCAATTTTTATAACTTCCATAGTTTTCATGCGATTAATTTGATTTTTTCTTTAAATTGCTCTAAATGACTAAAAAAATGGACGCATAGTCTGCTGTTTTCGATTTAATGTATACTACATTGTATGTATGGGGTAAATGTATTGGGTAAATATTAAAAAAAAAGTTTCAAAAATGAGCTACCACGAATGTTTCTGAACTGCAAATTCGATGGAAAAAACAAGATATCAAAAAAGAAAAGGACTGTGTCGCGAAGCCCAAGGTACTGAAGTACACCCCCTACGCCGTTATCGGGTCAACATTTTGAGGACAAATTTTGACCCGATAATGGGTTTTGACCCGATAACGGCGCAGGGCGTAGGCGGAAGGTCTGGAAAGTTGTGATCGAAAACTTTGATCCGATAACGGCACGAGCGGGTTTTTTCTAGAACGTCTCATATGTATATGTCAAATATAATGTGTTTATTTAATATTTCTGAACTCCTATTTGAATATTTATACAAAAATATATTATTGTTTTTGGTACAGGGGGGTCTGGTTATAAGGTCAAGCCCCAAAAAAATGACTTGATCTTAATGCAAGAAATAAGTCAAAAAAGATATGATTTCTATAAAAAAAATTATTGCCCGTAAACGTATATGTCGAGTTCTAAATTTAAACCCAAAAAAAGTGAAAAAAGACATGAATTCTTAAAAAAAAATATTACCCGTGTTTACCCCCGTCGTTCTTAACGTCTTTGTCGAGTTCTAAATTTAAACCCACAAAAAGTGAAAAAATGACATGATTTATCTTGAAAAAAATGACTTGACCTTAGTACAAAAAAGATGACTTGACCTTATAACGGCCACACCTTGTGACCTTATAACCAGACCCCCTGTATCATACGTCCCCTGAACTAAAAACTAGATATTAAAAATATACGACAATGCACCAATAATGTCACAATAAAAAGAAAAAAATGGTGATTATTTCAGAAAAAACTTGTCTTCAAAATATTCTGAAAAATAGAGAAAATATTGAGAAGTTTCAACATATTCAAACATTGGTAAAAAATATAATTTAAGCCTATTTTAATCGCGATTTTTTTTTTGACCCGATAACTGCACAGTGCGTAGGTGTGATGGCTGGAAAATTTTGAGTCGGAATTCTGACCCGATAACGGGTTTTGACCTGATAAAGGGTGACCTGATAACGGCGCAGGGGGTGTATAACATATCTCAAAAAGAAGGTTCTGAGGGTATATTTAAAAAAGATATAAAGAAAGGCGTGGGTCAGTCACTCGAAAAAATGGATAAATGTCCGTTAAAAATGTCTGCTGTTTTAAGTTTTTAAAATAATTATACCAAGGACCGAGGCCGATAATTTCCTTAGACCTTCTGGATCAAAACGATTTCAAAATTTGACGTAAAAACTGATTTTTTTGTAATTAAATTTTGAACACATATTTCAAGCATTAAAAAATTCTAGAACTTTTAGTCCAATGAACTTGATGTTAGTGCGTAGCTGAACACAGACCTAAACCATTTCATAAAACAAGTAAAAAATACTATAAAAGTACGTTTTCGTAATTTTAGGTTTTATTTGTACACAACGATATAGACGCGTCCTTAATCAGCCCAGACCAAGGCTCGGCAAAACCAGGCACTTTCATTGGCTAGGCTTTTTCCCCCTTAGAAAAATTTTGGCTTGGCTGTTACCCCCTCTCGAAAAATTTTGGCTTAACTTGGCTTGGTTGTTTAAATTCTCAAAAAAATGTGACTTGGCTTGCCTTTTTGAGCTAGTGTGCCAAATTTCCAAAGCTAAGCCAAGCCAGTGTGCCAGCGTTATTTTTTGCATGTTTTTTTAAGGTAATTTAATACTACAGAACGTAGGCCAATTCCGGAACACCCGATTCCGGAACAGTTATCGGCAAAAAGTCCAATTCCGGAACGCTTTTTATTTCAAAAAAGATTTGAAGTCGCATTCCGGAACGAAAAAGTCTAATTCCGGAACAAAACGGGACTTTGGCTCAAAATCGCCAAGCGTTCCGGAATTAGCCTACTCCCTGTAGTTTAGAAAAATGAAACACATGAGAATACTGAATTAAAAGTTTAGTTATTTTGGATGCAATATTTCACAAATAAGTCGCTTTCATGTCAATCCCGAACAAATTTCACAAGACACAGCGGGTTTATGTGCGGGCTACGCAAACCAAATTTTAGTATCGCAATACCTGTTTTTTAAATCAATTTAAAATAAGAAAACAAATACAGGTTTGGGTCAGGGCGAACACATTGAAATCTTGGTCATCAGGGTGAATATTCAACCTAATAATTATGTATTTTCTTTGTTTTAATTTAGTTTTTCGTAATAAAGCTTATGATGGCGTAGACAAATAAACAAACCTGAAATTTTTTTCGCTGAAACTTCGTGTCCCTCCTAATTCGAGGTCGTAGATCACGTTTTTTTAATGAAAGTTTGATCTTTTCATCTTCATCCCTTTTTGACGATCCAAAACGGTGAAAACGGGTAAAATGGGTCGTGTTGATCCGCCACTGTGGGATCCCTTTTGGATCGTCTAAAAAGGGTTGATGATGGTATCTAACATTTTTGTCATCAAAAAAACTTGATCTCCTACCTGGAATTTTTTCAGGTTCCTTTATTTCGTTACTAAACCAATATTTAAATTTTGTTGATGATTCTTTGTTAAAAATTATCAGATTTTGTGTCAAAATTATCTGCAAGGAACAGTCTGAGATACAAAACATTAAACTTGGGACTATTTTTAAAACGTCATGATTCCTAAAAAACTTAATTAGTTAAGTGTCCCTTAGAGGGAGCTAAAATTTTTTCCGAATAAAATTGTCTTTTCTAAAGCATTTTTGACCATTTTTGGCTCATTTAACGTTTTTCTTTGGAAAAAGGGTCCCTCATGGAGCATTCCGTCCTTTGTGGAGGTGTCCCTGGTAGGGCGCACCCCTGTATCAAGTTTTGTTCTGAAATTGAAACCAAATCGAGAAAAAACTAAATTCACCTGGTTTAACAGTTTTTTGCGATTTTGAAAAAAGGCCTAAATTGACGTAACACAAAGATTTTTTTTTCTACGTTTTCCAGAACTACCTAAATGACGTAACTTGACACCATTTTCTCTAATGTTTTGTTATGTCGACAGGTTGTTATATGAATTATTGGGTATCTAGAGCGGTTACTCTTTTCTTAGGACAGTATGCAGCTAACTCCGACCCGATCTTGTTAGTATACGTACATTGTATTCGAATTAACAGGTCGCGGTCGATTCTTTTGTCTCTTAGGGTGTATGACGAAGCTTTAAGCAAATTTGGAANTTTTTTAATCCATATGTTATATTAGTCAGTATACTTTTTTTAAAAAATTCCTAGCTGTAGTTTTACGGATTTTAGGTTTTTGCGCCATCTGGACCAATCAGAAGCCAGGGATTAGGCCAAAAAATTTTCTGACAAAATAATTTTAATACCCATCTGATATTATTCAGTATATTTTTTAAAAATAATTCCTAGCTCTGTTTTTGCGGTTTTTAGGTTTTTGGGGAATTTGGACCAATCAGAGGCCAGGAATAAGACCGAAAAATTTTTTGACAAAAAATTCCTTGTGCCCCCTTCAGTCCCTACCCGACCCTTTTTTCCAAAAATTTATAACCCTATTTTTACTAAAATTAGTCTTTTGGGTTATATATATACTATATATACGTATTATATACAAAAATGTTATAAAATAAACATTTTGAGACTTTTCCTGGAAGTCTCAAAATGGTCTCAAAAAAGTCTCAAAAATGAGACCATTTTGTTATTGTTATTGTTTTTTTATAATATATATAATATAATATATATATACAGTCCCCCACCCCAATAC
>SCLG01002099.1:0-12120 GCA_004367875.1 Oikopleura albicans
AGTTCTACAACTTGGCTTTACCATTTTTTTTTTGAATTATTGCGATTTTTTTAAGTGCGTGTTTATTTACACGCATTTCCCCCCTACGAATTGTGAACCTGATGGCTTGAATTGTCTTTCTGTGTCCATTTTTCGCAAAAGAGCCTCTCTGTTATACAGTCATTACTCTCAATACGGACGTTTTTTGTGAAAAATGGACACTTAATACAATTCGCCCCAATACGGACGCTGTTTTCGAGAATTTAAAACGTCCGTATTGGAAGAAAGGACTGTGTATGCATAAATCTCTATTTTTGTGGAAAAAAATTGTCACGGAAAACATCTGCTTGAATATTTTGGATGTTTTAAGACAAATTTCGCAAAAAACGTTCCTTATGGAAGTAAAGACTGTCTATCCGGTAGACCGGACTTTTTTAGAGAATTTAAAAAATTGTTTTGTTTTAAAAGTAATTTTTTCGCCCAAAGTTATATGTTTATGTTTAGATCCCACAAAGTATTTCGGCATTGAGTTAGGAGCACAGACCCAAATTGATAAGAAAAATGAACGGTANGTGTCATAATTGGTCTTTTTTGGTACTAAAACTGAAACGGGAGTGTTCAAGCGTGTGTGTGTGTTTTTGCATCAAACGTTCAATTTTTCGAGATCAAGCGCAATGATTGCCACGTTTAGAAAAAAAATAATGATCACTCGGCGACTACGACCCGGAGTGTAAATTCTACGAAAATGTAACGCATTTTTGGTGCACAAAAAATTAAATAACAATTTAGCTAAGAGGTTTAAACGCAGTGTTTAGTAGTCTACAGTTCATTTGACCTATTAGGAAAATTGCATACATCGCCCAAATTTTCGAATCGTCATTAATAAACACCGTTTCAAGTCAAAATTCCCTGGTCTGTGGCTGGTTAAAAAATCACGATGATTATTAGTGTGTAGACGGATGGTGCGAATTGCGTAGGCAAAAAAAGGTTAAGGAAACCAATATTATGTATAAAAACATGATAAAAGGCAATCATATTACTCGAGTACACTGGAATATTACGTAATACTGGAATTACTGGACGTAATTACTTGAATTACTGGAATTACGTAATTACTGGAATATTACGTAATACTGCAAATCTAAGCGAAGATACATAAATGGATACTTTTTGCAAAATTAAGCTAAAAACGGGGTTAAGAAAAGTTTAGCGCAAGTTGGATTCGAGTAAATCTGACGTAAAACTATTGCTGCGCTCATTCTGAACACATTTTCAAAAAATAAATAAATTAGATGGCATTAATGGCTTATTTAAAAGCAGTACATCGGCTTTAACTTGATAGACCCCCTGTATTTAGTTTTTAATTAGAAATAGTTCACACAACGATTTTAAACGTTAACAATGGATAAGTTCTGAAAATGGGAAACGCGTGCTCGATTACTCCCAATGTGAAATTGCAAGTGTGAAACTGGTGGTTAAAAAGTTGGCTTAACGGTACAGAGTTAAGACCCATGTATAGACATAGCTAGACCAGTGTTCCATATCAGGCGTTTGTTTGTTATTTTCTGAAAACGTTGGTCTGACTGTCTGGTTCAGCGAGGCACTAAAACTAAACTTAAAATCGCTAATCAACGTGGATATGAAAATCTTACATGATATCCACAATAGATAAGCTTGAATTGTCTATAAGGAAATTCTCTTATGAATATGAACCGTTTTGGATAAATAAAAAAAACAATTTGTTTCTCATTTTTGAGAAGTGTTGATAAGTATTGATTATTTATTGATAATTTTTGATAATGTTTTTTTTTATATTTTTTTATATTTTTGATGTTTTTTGATATTTTTTGATGTTTGTTGACCATTTATGATCATTTTTGTCATTTTTTTTTGATTTTTTTTTTTTATAATTTATGACCATTTCAGAGAATTCATGATTATCTTTGAGTGATATAGTCTACGACCCTTTATGATAAATTTATGTGATAAATTTTTTTTTAATCATTAAAATTTCAAAAGTCAATTACGATCTTCTAATTTATCAAAAGTGTCCAAATGAGAGTGGATGGGTGGCCAAAAATGGCAAAGGGGTTGTAATAGAAAATTAAAGAGTTTAGTCTGCAAAAGTATCATTCGACATACAAATATCGAGCTTTAAGTTTAAACCCCAAACTTAGCCGTTCGATAATTATCTATAAATGAAAGTTGTTTTATTTTGTTTTCCGTGTGAAATGGATTGGTGCAGAAAAAGGTGCACGAAATGAAAACAGACAAAAGCATGTATAACTTCATTGGGTCGAAGAGGGGGAAATCTGTAGCTTATCCGATTAGTTCCTTTTCCTTNTCATACACAATGCAATTCAGGTACAGTAACAGCGCCGTTTGCGGGACACATTAAATATTTTTTAACTAAAAAATCCAATGTTTGGACAAATAAGTTATTCGAAATTCTTTGATAATCATTGTAGGTTATGTCCTAATAATTTATTGGAATTATTAGACACGGGTTCAGCGACTGGATGACATAAAAGAAACATAAATATGAAAAAAAATTCGGTATGAGTTATAAGACTCACGACAAAGTGGCCGGATAAAAGAAGCGGGTAAATTCACAGGGGCGTAATTCTGGGCTCTAAGAGCCCTAGAGTCTAAATTTGAGTCTTTTGTGTATAAATAAATAAAAAAAAATTAAAAAATATTCATTTTTGAGATTTTTAGGACAGATAACTGCGCAGTGCGTAGGCGGAGTAGCTGCTAAATTTTTGCTTGGATTTCCATCTACATAAAGGAACGAGCGGGACTTCCGACCAGATAACTGCACAGGGTGTCTGTCTGATATGATTTACCCTTGTGTATAATTTCTAGAATTAACCTTTATTTAGCCGATTGTTGCATGGTGGAACCGACGCTAAAGCAAATGCTAAAAAAGATTTTGCGTGGGTTACAATGTCTGGTTTTTCGGATAGCGTTATGGAATTGATTAAAAATGATGGTACAACCGACAATTGTCTTAATAAGGTGCAAGTTGGTGTACTCGTCCTTAACGATGAAATCGACCCAACTGATCCAAATCACGCTAGATGCGTCGGAGAGCAAAAACTTGTTGGTTTCTGATTAAAAAAGCGTTCACTTTTGTAATATATCTGCTTTACAAGATTCTGTAAACTAAACAAGACTGTCCTGATTGTGTTAACCATGTAATAGGACTAATAACATAAACTAATTCAAATTATGTATTTTTACTGACGGTTAACCCTCAAGCACAACTCCCGGACGTTTGTCCGGCTCCGGGTGAACAAACGCAATTTTGGAGTAATAGAATAATCGATTACAAAATCGAGAGCAAATAAAAACACAAATTTTATACCCCGCAGTTATCAGGCAGGTTTCGCGACACCAAAGCCGCCTGATAATGCATACGATGCCTGATAACTGCGTAGGGTGTATGCGGAATAAAGTATAAGGATGAAAAAATAACTGCCTGATAATAGCACGAGCGGAAAATTGCGAAATACCAAATTGTCTTTATCCAATGACATTTCTACTGAAACTTTTTTTGGAAATGGTGCTCTTAACTTCTAGGAGCAGGTTTTTCGGCAAAAAAACTTCTAAAAAAACTGAAATTTACCGTTTTGAGCGATATACCCATCGCTAAGTTCATGTCAGTTTTCAGAAGTATACGAGTATTATTTCTATAGGTTGGTCATTTAGGAACGCCCCCTATATGATCAGACCTTTGAATGTTTTTTTGCAAGTTTAGTACAGCCCTAACTCGCATTAGTGCCGTTTTTGCAAAAATTGTTTNTTACATATGTATACATACTGTGTGCGCACACAGTGTGCGTCTTAGTGAATGAAAAGTTCGAGCACTAAGTGAAATTCATCAAAAACTCCCATTTTCTTTTGTTTTAAGTTTCTGCCACAAAACTGCTCATTTATTGGTGCGATTATTTTATAATTAAACTACAATAAAAGTATATGATCAGACCTTTGAATGTTTTTTTTTGCATGTTTAGTACAGTCCTAGCTCCCATTAGAGCCGTTTTTGCAAAAATTGCTTCCAACACGTCCGATAATAACCATTTTCGAGTACAGTCCGTAATTCCATAAAGGCCGTTTTCGGTTCTAGAAAAAAGCGGCCCATAACTTATGGGGTAAACGGCCGTTTTTTGAGGAAAAAAGCGGCCGTTATGGAATAAACGGTCTTTAAGACCATAATATGGAAGCCCCCCTTATAGAATCAAGGAGTGTACTGCACAAATTATGAAATTTACATTGGAGCTGCATTTTTTCAAAATAAGAAACGGCCCTGATTGGACTAGGGAGTCCCCTAGTAGGGACTGTAGTCACAAGAATTTAGTACTACTAGGTATAAAAAAGTAAATGAATACGAAAATATTAATTATAAATTTATTAGTGTTTAAAATAAGGGGTTACAGAGTGTATTTTAATGTCCAAGTGGTTTACTGGGGAAGATTGCGGTGCAATTGTCGGTATTCGAGAGGAAATTATTCCCACGGTCCAGAATAGGTCCGGTCGGTTCCAGCTCTACAAAGCGGTCGTAATTAACGGCAGCCTGTGTACTGTCCTGTGTAATATAAGCATCACGCTGCGTGGTCTGAAAGGAGTTGTAATGATGTTTGTATGATATGTGATCGTGCTCAGGTTGATGATCCGGGTACGCTCTTTTCTCCATCTTGTGTGTTTTCATCAGCTAAAAGTACAATTTAAACAACACAGGGTGCAGAGTTAACAGTCCGTAAAATTTTTCTGAAAAGTTGACTTTTTGCATTAATAATTGCAAAGTGCGTGGGCGATTTCTCTCAGATATCTTTGAGATAACGAATGATTGGTTTATGGAATGTGTAGGCGTTAACTTGTGCCTTTAAGGTAAAGCGCGTAGACGTTAAAAGCGAACTGAAAACCTACGTAAGATGCATACTGTCTCTTTGGTTGATTCGAGTGATGCCGTAAACAGCGCTGATGGTGACTCAGTCTGAATTTCAGACTACGGCGAATTAGGTGCCGCGACATGTCGTAATGTGAAATCGAAAATGAGCTTCTGTTTTTTTAACATTGCCTCCAGCCATCTTCAGTTCGCTTTTACCGTCTACGCGCTTTAGGCGGTTAACAACGGACTAAGTTTTGTAAGGTCTAAATAAGGAACCTGTAGTGTTTGGTGATCATCTTCGAGAATATTATTTTTATTGTATCCCTTTCTATATGTTGAATTCCAACGCTCTTTGCACTCACTATTTGGTAAAGGCTGTCGTCTTAACATTCGGGTAGTATCCCAACGCTGCTCATTCCAATTACCAACAAGTGTTCGATCCTAAACCGGCTTTACAAGTTTCATTCTAAGCTAACTAAAAGTAGAATACATCAACATACACTAGAAGTTTTCAACCCCATGGCGAAAACCAATCTACAGTCCTTAACCATTTATCGGACGTTATTATGCGGTTTCTTAGCCCCGTTTAAGAATCCTAAATTTTACCAAAAAATAACGAGAAAAACTCGAGCCCGAGTCCTGATAGGAATGTTCATTTGTTGTACATCGCCAACCAAACTGGTTAAATTTCAACTTATCATGAGTGTGTGTCCAGACTTCAGCTAATCCCGACGCTCTTACTAAAATATATTTCGATGAAAACTTACGTGACGTGTTAACTTACTAGATGAGTGTTAACTTAATTAGGTAGAGCGTAGGTGTAAAAGTTGACGCGATCAAACCGTTATATTACTTAAATTTTGTTAAGTTACTAGAAGATTGTTATCTTACTAGAAGATTGTTACTTACAGTAGTGTTACTTTACTCAGTGTTAACTTACTTAGTGTTAATATACACCATATAAACATACCCTAGAAGTTTTTAACCCCTTGAGTTCCCAAAAACTCCTTCCCCCTGAGAGTTAAAAAAATAAATTAATCATGCCCTATTCTCCCCTGTCCCCACTTCCCTCGAATGCAATTATGAAATAAAAACTAAGAAAATCATGACAAAACATAATTAAGCCCCCCTTATACGTTCCAGATTGTTTAAACAAGTTAACAATCTGGAACGTATAAGGGGGGCTTTTTTGCGTTTTGAGCCATTCTAATAGAAAAATAGTCCTTCTTGTGACGATGCTTCTTTTTCGGACGCTATTTTCGTGAACCGAAAACGCCCGATGGGATGAGTAAAGAATAGTGTGCGAGCCAGTAAAAATTTCCAAAAATCCAGAATTTTTACTTTAAAATCGATGACGCTGATTCCGAATCTGATATTAAAAAATTGAAAAAACGCTTAGCGCAGGAGGTATTCCCAACCGGTCACCCATGTAAGTACTAACCTCGCCCGTCCTAGTTTGACTTCAGTGATCGGACGAGAACTGGTTTATTCTAGGCGGTATGACGCTAACCAACAGCGAGTATTTTTCAAAGTGTTTTAATTAAAAAAAATAAATTGGCTTTACCAGTTTTTTTAGAAGTATTGCGAATTATTGTGAATTTTTTCAGTGAGTGTTTATTTACACGCATTTTCCCCTACGTTTTTTTGTAATTTGGCGTTAAAATTTTAAGCCTTATCTTTTATAGTCAACGTAACTGAGCTGTATCCACCCTGTTCAGAATCTTGTTTAAACTCGTATTTTTTTTTTATTTTCGCGTCGCCCCTTGTTTATTACACAGGGTGCGCAGTTATCTTGCGAAAATTGCCGCTCGTACGCTTATCTTGCGACTTTTCAGAATTTTATTTTTCGGGATTTATAATATTTATATTATATGCACTGAGCAGTTATCTTGCGAAAAAACGCTTATCTTGCAACTTTTCAAGGACCAAGTTCGCAAGATAACTGCGCACCCTGTGTATAAGAGACTCATTAGTGGCCCTTAATTATTATTGGGTCAAGTATTTCAGTGCAAATTGTGCAAAGAAATTCTGGAATAATCTAATCCGGAGACTCGGCAAACTTTTTTTGATTTGAACTCCGTCAAAGACTATGAGTCATATTCTTCAGTCCTTACTCCTTTTTCGGACATTTTCGTTTTTCAAAAAAAGCGTCCGTTAAAGGAGCACTCTCCGCTAAAGTCTCATTTTTAGACACTTTTTTGTAATCGATTATTTTGGACAATTAAAAATAGTATTTACAATATTATTTAATCTTGGTAAGATAACGTGTGGTAAGATAACCTGTTAGGTGGTATAATTAATAAGAAGTAACATACAGTCAGTAATATACAGTCATGCTTGTAATATAGAGCCCTCTACGCCATGATCCACCAAACGGGCTCTTTGACGCGCAATAACTGCATTCTTTTGATCCAACATCTGTTCATATTCTGCACGAATTTCTGCAATTTGCCTTTCATGTTCTGCGTTTTTTTTATTTAACTCCCTTTGGAGTCGGTGTTCTTGCAATTTTGCAATTTCGTAAGGAATAATGCTGTCTTTGTGAAACTTTCCACAATGTGCGACACAACCATTAACATCAGAGAAAGATTGAATACATGTTGCGCAAAAAAAGTTTGACTTAAAACAAACTTTAAGGGTTTCAATTATGTATTCAATGAGAAATTGAAATTTTTCTCCACCTCCGCCAAGTTCCAATTCGCTTCGTTCAATGTCAGTTAAACTTGGGATGCAAATAATAATAAGATTTTTCAGAAAAGTGCCGTTCAAACTGCTAACTGTTTTGACCATTGTTGAAAGAAAAAACATGTACATCTTTTCTGATACATTCGGGGAAATTGTAAAAACAGAATTTTGATTCGTTGTTAACCTACTATCTTGTACTCGGACAAATAATTCAAAATCACTTTCAAATCTGTGATTTATAAATTGTTCCAAATTTTGATGAACATTAAATGCGTTTTCACTAAGGCCCGAGGAGAACCTTTCTAACAGAACTCGTAGTCTACTATACTCGGCCAAAAAGAAAGTGTTCGAATTACCAAATGGTTTCGTATAGAATGGGCCACATAGACAACAAAGGACCTGTAATACATTTTGTTGTCCTCCTTTGAAAATTGTGCCATATTTATCTCCAAATGAGTTGACTATTTCTTTCCGATCTGTGGAACTTCCAGTAGGGTTATTTGTAATTGTTAAACTTGAAAACCGTGTTACTAATGCGCTGAGTTCGACGTTCAAGTCTTCAGGAGCTTCTGGGTGTACTGGGAGATTTCTGGGTTCCAATCGGTGATTAACAGGAGCTACATGATTTAACTGGTTGGCCATTCCAAGTCTTCTTTGCCGTCCTTGAAACGCCGAAAGACCGTCAATATGATCCCAATTTCTTACTCTGTTATCTGCCTCAGCATAATTAACGTTCCGACGGTGACGATGACTTGTTCGGCGGGCTCGGTCTGGACCAGTCATTTTTGAGTTTTATTTTTTAATTTAATATTAAAATTATTTTGTTTTATATTTAAAAACTTCTGGAGCAATGTGGCGCTATCATTACGGTCGCATTATGTGACTTGAATTACAGATGGTCTACCGGATGTTAAACATAATATTTTTTAAATTATTGACATAAGGTAGTTATGAGACATAAAAGGGAAAATGTTTCCAATGATTTTTTTTTTAATTATCGACATAAGGTTATTATGAGACATAAAAGGGTATTTGTTTCTCCGAAAATTAAAAAAAATATCACTGTAATCAGCGGCACCAAAGAAAACCAATTAATAGCATTAAAATTAAAAAAAAATGTATAGGAATTTGTGTTTGTTACTTCACGCTCACTGCGTGAGACATTTTTTCTTGAGAAAAAAAGCGGCCCGCTCACAAAAAAAAACTTTCCCCTTTTTCCAGGATATGTCAGCCGTTTCTTTTATATGTTTTTAAATATTTAATTTAATATTTTGTGTGTATTTTTCAAATAAAAATGATCCTTGAAACGCTGGGATCATTTTAATACAAAAAATAGGAAAATATGTTTTCTAGAACAGAAGTTATCCCGGAAAGGAGAATTTTCCGCGAACATGCAGGCAAGTTCTCCTTTCCGGAATAACATCCGTTCTATAAAACATAGTTTGTTAATTTTTGTGTTAAAATGACCGTAATATGTCAATGATCCTTTTAATTCAAAAAATAGGAAAATATGTTTTCTGGGACGAAAATTATTCCGAAAAGGAGAATTTGCTTGTATGTTCGCAGGAAATTCTGCTTTCCGGGATAACTTTCGTTTCTGAAAACATATAATCTTACTTTTTGTATTAAAGTGATCCTAACGTGTCAAGGATCATTTTAATCCAAAAAAGTTGACAAAAAATTTTTAGAAACTTTTTTTGGGTAAGCCCAAATTTTGGGATTATCCTTTTTTTACCTTTTTGAGTCAGACTTCCCAGGAATACCCGCCAACAATCTTGTCTTCATACCGGCCGCGACTGTTGAGAAATGTCAAAGGTGGCTCCGTTTTTCGACCGGCGAATGTGCGGCGAGTTGTTAAATTTAAAAATAAAATTTAGTTTTCTGTAATAGACCGGGTGCGCCATTATGTTTCACCAAAAAATTCTCCAAAAAAAACTGAAACATAATAGCGCTTGCTGGAAAACATAACGACGTACGGCTTAATATAAAAAGTTATATTATATTATATATAATTTATATATCTATGATACGGTATAAATCATACCGTGTTTTTTTTCTGAAAACAGGCCACAAAAATATTGGATGAAACTTGTAACATGCACCCTTGTCTGTATCATAGTCTATGATTCATAGATGGTTATTTTCAAATACACGGGATGCGCAGTTAACCGCCCAACAAAAAAAATACAATTGCGGCATTGTCTTTCTTCTACTGACTTTATTTTCCAGTCTGGAAAATTAATTTTATGAAGCTCAGCTAATTAAAAGCCTAATTATTTCCCGTTAATTAATTTTGAGAACAATCCTGAAATATCAGCCATGGACTGTGTCCGATGGTGGATCCGTCCCAGGCGGTTTCATGATGATCAATCTTGACAATCTATGATCAAAACGTCGATATTACTCATAGTACTGCATGCTAATTAAAACCGCTGTGCCAAAGAAAAGTATCAAAATGAGTGGAAATAATTCCAGTGAAGTTTGGCTTTCCCTTTTGTTTTTGGTACAAAAATGAATATTTCGAAAATGCTGAAAAAAATCCGTTTAGGTAATTTTTTCGTCGTTCTGTTTCAGTCTATTTTCCTTGTAATGTTTGGCGTTCTTAAATAACTCCAAAGAAACGGTGTTTTTTTTGGTGCCCCTCTGTACAATCTTTTCACCTCAGAAATTAATTTTGAAGAGCGTAGCCAATTAAAATCTTTCTAAACAAACAAACAAACAAAAGACAACACTCAATTCGAATACACCACTTGCGGCGTTATGTTATCATGGGTAAAATGCAAAAACTGCTAACTAAATGGAATTTTGGTAACATTATGGGGTAGGGCGTTCGGTTTCATAATTTTTCAGAAATTTTATGTTGCCCATAATTTTTATCGATTCTAATCATTGGAATCTAATGGAGCTAAAAATATTTTTTCGACCGCACATATGTCAGATAATCGTCAGAAAATTTCTCTGTTTTTTGACAGAAATTATGTTCTTCAAATTTCCAGTTCACGCTAATATGGTCCCCTAATAATGTCACCGTTGGATCAGTACAAATGCAAGGCATGTTCTGGTANACTTACATGGGTGACCGGTTGGGAATACCTCGTGCGCTAAGCGTTTTTTCATTTTTTTATTATCAAATTCGGAATCAGCGTCATCCATTTACCCATTTTACAGCAAAAAATCCGGATTATTGAAATAAAATTTTTTTTTTGTCATTTGGCAGAAACGCAGTTGGCCGCGTTTATTTAGCCTCGCGCGCTCGCACACTATTCTTTACTCATCCCATTTTTGAGTCCGATTTCGATTGTCTAACAGGTAAGAATCGACTTCATGCCCAACTCTCTCCTATCCCCACTTGCCTCTGATAAAAACAAAAACGCTGCGTAAGAAAAGAAAAAAAAATTCACCCAAAAACATGATTTTCGTATAGTTTTTATTTTATAATTTCATTCGAAGGAAGTGGGGATTTTTAGGACGAGAACTAAGCGTTTGTTCTTAAGGCATGTCCTCGTAGAGCACGAGACAGAAGAAGAATAATAGGGTTCGACAGTTATTATGCAGGAATTTATTGAAATGCTGTATATTAAATAAGCAGGGATAGAAGATTGTTTAGCAATCGCCTTCGAGAGCAACGACGGTATCAGCAGCGGCGTCTCCGCAGGTCACAGCAGCATTCAATGCACACTCATTTCCATAGGTTACCCCATTTGAGCCACATACTGGTGCAAACATCATTGGACAGACCACATTACATGCTCGTCGTTTACGGCTCTCACATGGTCCGTGACTAACATGGGTAACTGGGGCGACACATTGATTTTCGTACTCCATTTCACACATGCTTGCTAAAATGTGATAAAAAAAATCCTTAAATATTGTTACTGGAACCAAGAAACGTAATATTTTGGTTTAGTTTATCAATTAGGAAGTACAGTCGTGGATGCGTTTACGTATAACATTAAACAATTTTGCGAGAACGTAACACGTTTTCTAGGAATTTATATAGAAATTTCGCAAAAATATAATGTGCTTATGTTTTCTTAAATTAGTTCTAGGTGATGAATCTTACTAACTTTTGCTATTTAGTGTTTTTGGGATTTTTTTATCAGGCATTTTTTCAAAAATCGGAGTAAACAGTTTTGTGTGCCTTATTTAAAGTAAGCCTTTAAGTAAGCCTTATTAATAATAACCAACTAAATATCATTTTGACAAATTTCCGGCCCTTCAATCTTATAATAAGATTCTTATTTGCCACAAAAAAAGTTTCTGGAAAAAGGACCCGCATTTGAGAATTTTCCGAAAACCGACCCGTATTTGAGGTGAAACCTACCCTTATTTGGCGCAATACTTTTTCCGAAAAAAAACGGCCCTTATTTGACGACCTCGACCCTTATTTGGCGACCGTTATTTGAGGGCCCGTATTTGGCGACCCCCTGACAGGGCCCCTGTACCAAAAAATTGTAAAACTTGATCCGATTTCGTCGGAAATTGTAGTAAGCCCATTTTGATCATATTTTCCATGAGTTCTAAAAGCGAATATTCCAGAACAACAAAAGTTATACTTACAGTAG